>BDJD01001591.1:50563-80116 GCA_002564525.1 Rosa multiflora
AAAATTAACTCAATTATAAACTGAAAATCTCAAAAATATTAATAAAAATATTCTGAAAATTTCGTGTCTCCAATTACACAACTCACAAATGCAAACCCACAAAACTGAAACAAAAATTATAAGCAGAGTCATAGTTACACTTTGATGCTTTCCTCAGCGGCTTAGCAACACGGTGATGAACTCGTCTCTGCTATGGTGGTGGAGCGTCCTTGACTCAGCGCCTAAGAGCTTCGTAGATTGATGGATGGATGGTGTCACGGTCTTGTAGGTGATGGAGGTTTGAGGAGTGAATTGGGCAGTCTTGGAAAGGTTTTTGGCCAGGAATTATCTTGGTCAGGAAGTGATCTTGGCTGGGAAGTGATCTTGGCTGGGAAGTGATGCTAATTCTGTTCTGGACGTTGTCTATTTATTGGGGAGCATTGGTTGGCTTTTGTCGATCATACCCTTCATCATTGGACGGATGGGATTGCATCGTAATTCCTTTAATTTTCCAACTGAAACATCTCCTTTAAGGCCTTAACTCCTCTCATAATGGGGCAATTCCTTTAATTTCCAAGCTGAAACATCTTTTTCTTATTTATTTTCTAGTTGAAACATCTTTTTCTTATTTATTTTCCAGTTGAAACATCTTTCTCTTTTATTCTTCAACTGAAAACGTCTTTCTCCTTTATTCTCCTTCTTCATTGCTTGGTCAAATATCTTAATGCTTTATTTTATGACTCAATCATTGATGTTTCCAAGAGTTCCACCAGGCAAGGTTTCCTACAACAAGCAGGAGAATATCAGAATTTTCTAGAGAAAATAAAGGGAATTAAAATGTAAAGACTGCAAAAACAGTCGATAGTGAGGAATCCTGATCCAGCTAGGATTTTTTCATGAATTTTACTTTTTCCGCCTATTTCACTCCAAACACTCAACAAGACACTCAAAATGACTTAATCACTCAAAACACCAAACTAAGGGAGAAACAAGGCTAAAATGGCGCACATATTCAATAATATCGTCACACTTTTTGCTCCTATCATTTTTCATTCGTAAAACTGCCCAGAACTTGTGTATATTCTTTTGCATTATGATTATAACTTGTGATTGTGAATTGGGATGTCTGTTACATGTTTCAATTTTTTTTTCACCACAGTATACTGCACAAGAAATAATGTCCAATTTGGTACTATTATTTTCATTGTAGAATAAGGAGGTAAGTTCTGTTTAGTAATGATGCAGCAGAAGTCTCTAGCTTAGTAAGATATAACAATCTCCATAAATTAGGATAAGATAATCAATTTAACAAGAATTCCAAATTTCCCAACAGGTACATCCAACACAAATATCAGAAAAAAATTTAAGCTAACTAGTCAATTTGTTCAAGTAACTGGTTGAATTAGTATCTCTCCAACTTTTACAGTAAGAGAGAAATCGCAGCTACACTTAGCTGTCCTTTCTGACTCCGATCAATCTCCGCCTTCATTTGCAGTGCTTGTTGGTGATAATAAACACGGCAATGCGGTTCAGAAGGATGCTAGCAACTAGAATCAAATGATGAGTTCCCTGCAAAACAATATACCAAGACTCAAATTCTATCTAAACAATCCTCATATGTGGAAAACTATCATAAGATATAACAAAGAGAAACTAGACAGCTTATTCAACTCGGTGCAATATGGCCTCCCTCACAACCTCACTCTCCTCAACACCAAAACTTTGACTCAAAGATTTTGACTTTGATCACTTCACAAAAAGGATGAAGGAAAAGAAACAAACCTATAAAAAGCCAGGACCAAAACCAACTCGCTTCATGTTCTTCCCAAATGTAAAGCACAGATAGCTGCAGCATCATCACACTTTTAGTAATAAAGCAGTCAAACAATTCTCAAAACAAAACAAAAATGGTGAAACCGATTCCACAAAGAGTCTGACCACTTAATCAAATGGGTCAATGAGGCTTCCTATTCTTTTTTTTGAAAGAGAAACCTACTTGATCTACATAGCACAATCATTATAGGGCACAGGATCATTTTGATATGCCGAAACAAAACTAGACTACTTCAGGAAATGCATGAGACTCAAGAACAAACCAACCGACGAACCATCCTAAGCAGCTTATCATTCATTTTTGGTAATGTGCAATATTGTGTAGGACCTGTTCTTTCTTTTTTTCTTCTTTTCATGATTCTACTTTCTAGCTCAGGATGGAAAACTCGAGATTCTACCCAATGTCAGAAGCGATTAATGATTTCTAAAGTTGATCATGTAGGTACTTTTGGAGACTTCATGCCAAATCCTCATTTCACCTTCTGAACAGTTGGGGCAAGCATGCCAAGGCTATCAAGTTCTTCACCAGTGTCCTCATCAAGGACTCTCCTTGAGATCTCAATGATGTAAGATCTATCTATGGCAGTGGGAAGTCCTCGACTGGCCAACAAATCCAAATCCCTTTCATGAAGATCTCTTCCACTTACAAAAATACCAGTATTTCCACCAACATAGTTCCCAGGCATTGGCTTCCTATTCAATTATTCAATCCATTCCATGGACAAAAAGTATTGATTTTTTTTTCAATTTCTTTTGACCAACTCTAGTCAATCGAATTTTGAGCAGGAATTCAAATCCGAAAACTAAACTAATTTCCATTTGCAACCAAAAATCAATACTTCCACATGAACAACCAAACTTTCGACAATGAAATCAAGACAAAAAGTATTGACCTTTTTTCAATTTCTTTTGACCAACTCTATATCCCAGCAAAATCAATACTTGCAAAAGAATACCAAAATTTCGACAATCAAATCAGAACACCAACAATGAAATCATCAGACAAAATACGATGGCTCCATGATTCAACAAACTGAAAAGAAAAAAGTAATTAAAAAAAAAAACCTAAAATCGAGAGAGAGTAAAATCTAAGAAAAATACCTTCAAGACAGACCAGTCTTATGATGATGAGGATGAATCAAGAATGGTATATAGGAGGCTCTGAGGGATCCGTAGATGGATTGAGAGTTGAGACGAGGGAGGAGGAAGAACCCAAGACTGAACGTGGAGTCTTGGTTGAGACTAAACGGGGTTGGGTAATGAGTTAAAAAAAAGGGTAAATTTCACAAACAGTACACCAAGTAAATGCCACTAATAATTCTTATACACAAAGTTTCAAACCAAACATTTCGGTACACAAAATCTGAAACTCGACCCACTATCAGTACACGACTTCAATTTTTGACACCAAAATGTCCATTATGCCCTCAGTTCTTTTTTTTTTGGCTCACTCCCTCGCTTCCAACGCCGCCTTCCTCACCTCGCATAACAGAAAAAAAATGACTCGAGTCATTTATAAACAAAGGGAAAAAAAATAACAGAAAAAAAAAAATTATTAAAAAAAAAAGAACTGAGGGCATAATGGACATTTTAGTGTCAAAAATTGACGTCATGTACTGATAGTGGGTCGAGTTTCAGATTTCGTGTACCAAAATGTTTGGTTTGAAACTTTGTGTATAAAAATTATTAGTGGTCTTTACTTGGTGTACTGTTTGCGAAATTTTCCCTAAAAAAAAATTATTTTAATGGTTTGCTATTCTATCCGTTTGATCAACTCAATTAACATCTAACAGCTTGGATGATTTCGTCCCGTTTTGTCCCTTTATTTTCGTCCCGAATGTGAGTGGGCCTATATAAATGAGAAAGTGAGAAGGAGAGAGGTAGAGATAAAAGAAACTTTACTCTGTCCCAGTAAAGAAGGCTAAAGGAATCATGAGCTTCCAACCATTAATAGTCATGCTTCAAGAATTAAACCCAATTACAAATATGGTAGAGGAAAGACTGCAGAAATTTCAGATATACTTGTACTTAGAAATTAATCACATACCCAACTGGTAAGGCATCCACAGCAACAGTTGCATCAATATTAGGATCCTGTAATACCAATTCTCCATGCTGTGTGTGTTGGAGAAGATTTAGCCTGAAATTAAGATCATAACATCCCACAACTTGAACACCGACATTAAGATCATAAATCTATGATCCCAAAAACCATGCAAACACAGCATACTCACAAACAGATGGAGTTGCGATTCTGAAAAAAAAAAAAAAAAAAAAAAAAAAATCCGTAAGAGCTTCCGATCCCCCTCTTCCTCTTATTTGAGTTCTCTCCCTTCTTCTCCTGTTCTATTCGCTCTCTCTATCTTTCCCTCTATGTCGAGCAAACAACCTGATAGTGGCATTTGGGCAAAGACAGTTGATCCAGAATTGCCTCTGAGGAAGACACACGAGAAGCCGAGAATGAGGTGGTGGCTCATAAGATCAACAGGTGGCAGCCCTAGAGTAAAATAACTGATAGGAGAGGCGCAAAATGGGAATGACACTATTCATAAGGTGTTGGAGCTTTAGAGCAAGGTTTTAAATCTCTGCGATATTTCCGATATATCCCTCGATATCTCCTTTTTTCGACGAACCGATATATCTAGGGGGTAAATATCTTATCTTTTACCATTTCTGCGAAATTTCTCCGACATCGTCAAATATCCCCGATATATTAGATATTTGTGATATATCCCCGATAAAGTGAAGAAATATCTGTAAAATTTAAGGCAAAAAAAAAAAAAAAAACTCGGCAATTTCTCTAAATGAAAATCTTTGTGAGGAGAGATCTCCTAAAGGCAAATCTGACTATCTGAGTGAGAAGAAATCACTTCAAAGTGAATCTAGGTGAGTAGAAAATCCCCTCAAGGCGAATCTAAGTGAGGAAAAAAAATCTCCTCAAGGCGAATCTTAACCCCGGAGAAATACCCACAAGGCGATTTTGGGTGAGAAGTAATTCTCTAAAAGTCTAAATGCAAATCTGTGTGAGGAGAGATTTGGTACTATGTAGTCTATGACTATGTCTGTAACTCTCTATGTAGTTTGTAACTCTGTAGTTGAATAATAGAAAGAAGATAAAGCCATAAAGGTTCAATTATTCAAATGAGGGCCAAATGACATTGCAAAAGGAAGTCAAGGAACCATATATGGATGACATGATGAGAAGAGAGTGCAGAGTAAAGAGTATTAAATTTTAGCTATGCATCTTGAAAAAGTGAGGAATAATGAAGCTACTGTGTAGTCTGTGAGTGTATAGTCTATAGTTGAATAGTATAAAGAAGCTAAAAGTTCAAATGCTAAAGTAACTATCAAATGGAATAGGTGAATAGGTATATAGATCTACTTCATGTTGCAAGCGAGCCACTTGATAATGGCATTGATCCACTTTATGATTGGATTATGCCTGCACACCTCGATGATGAAGCTAGAAGACCTCTTCCACAAGTTGTAAAAACTGCAACTATTGCTGGAATCAATGTAGAGAGAGTCTTATCTGAAGAAGTTGTTAAAAACCCAAAAGATAATTCAGATAGTGATGATGCGTGGGGTGGTACAGCAACTCCAAATAATTCTGATGATGGTGGAGAGGGTGGAAGCGGAACAGGTGGTGGAGGTGAAAGATATGAATATGGACAATTTTCTGTGGATGGAGGATTCCAATTTACCTGTGAATGTAATTTTGATCATGCCACCCAAGATGAAGACTACGGAGTGAGAACAACTGGTCATGGTGCTCAAGAGAAGACCCGATATGAGAGGAGGACTAGAGGTGCAACTGATAATCAAAGTACTCCATCTGATGTTTTTTCAATTGCCTTAAGTTTTGACTCTATCAGTTTAGGCACAGAGCGCAGTGAGATCTCAAATGAATCTCATGAAGGCAATAATCAATTTGGTTATGATGCTTATGGATATAATCAATATGGAGAAGTATATGATCAGTCATCCAGTTGGGTTCATTCTTATTATTCCCTTATAGGGGAAATAGTTGGCAGCTCTAAAGAGATCTATAACTATCATGTTCATCACTACAATTCGCATTATATAGGTCATATATCTTAGTTTGATTATTGCATTTTCGTAGACCAGCGAGCGGCTTTTCAACCGCCTAGAGTCTCTTTTTGGATGTAGATGAAGTTGACATTCATATGTATTTATATGTAGTTCTGAATTTCTAATAAATTGAGTTTTTTCAAAAACGATATTTTCATACCTTGTATCCCCGATATTTCCGATATCTCCCTTTTTCAAAGTACCGATAGATATAAAGATACCGATATTTAAAACCTTGCTTTAGAGTAGTGAGCTAGATAAAGTAAGGAGCATTTATGGTCCTGTACATGCAAAAATATGAGAGAGAGAGAGAGAGAGAGAGAGAGAGAGAGAGAGAGAGAGAACGAGGCAAAAAAAAAAAAAAAAAGGTGGCAATTATGTAATTTACCTTAATTTTAGACAAAATTGAAATATTTGTTACTCTGTTAGAGCAGATTGTTAGTGTTATCAGCGTTAACATTCCACACAGGACTTAATTTGCATATTCACTGCATGGATTTTTGACCAAGACTAATAACCTTATTGGTAATTGACTCTTTATTTAAATGTGAGATTTCCCTTTCCAACAAATTCATATCTTTTATCGTCCTATTCATTGGCTAGCTCTGGAAGTTTAATTTTCTTGCCGTCATGAGAGAGTATTAGTGAAAAATATTGTACATTCCTAGCTCAACAAACCAAGAGTCATTGCAATTAGTGTGCATCCCTCGGGACTTCATAAGTATGGATAACTTTAGAGCTTACTGTGCAACTCATCCACGAGATGAGTTTGTTAATGAGTTGAGTTGTGCCACAAGGCAATTGACAGGCAAGTGAAGTCTTGTACCATTGTTAAGAAGACGACCGTGAATCAAGTCTCTGGAGCGTTTAGAGTTCAACAATAACAGCAAAAAGCAATCCATAAAAAAAAGACGAGGAAAATCCCTATCAGGCCCATTAAATGGACCGGGTGTGACCAACAAAGTTTCTCATCTTGTGATGTCAGGCTACTGACCCTCTCCAGCACCCCCTACCAACAAAAATCTGTCTTCTAAATTTTGAACAATGAGGCAAATGGACTTATGATGTTGGGCTATTAATCTATTATGCCTCTCATTACTCTCTAGTCTCTACCGTGAGAAAATATGCCTACTTTTTCAGTACATGTGACTCTTAACTAGTCCCAATTTTCAATGAACTCAAAACAAAGGCTGCCTTAACATTGTGATCGTATTATCTTGAGATTACATGTGCTTAGTTGGGTGTGCTCCCCAACCTAGGTTCGAACCCCGAAGCTGTCAAAGTGACCAGGCACTGTGCTGCAATGCACAGTTGAAGCATTTCACATACGCCGAAGGAGTTTATCTTGGGCCTAGGAAGCCTTTGAGTTCCCCTTGACAAAGTCAAAAAAGACATTGTGATCGTATTATCTTGAGATTACCGTTAGACATAGCAATAAATTAGAAATAGCAAGGTAGAAAAACAAAGAAATAAATAGTGAAGATAATTCAGAAAGAAACTAGCATATTTATAAATGTCTGCTCTCAAAAGTATTACAATGTTGAGGGAGTTATCGGCTCCAACAAAGAGAGAGATGTGGATGATCCAGGAAAGCCTTTGTAGTTATTTAGCTCGCCCCATACGACCTTTTCAACTTCTTCCCATGATTTTGCCATCTTGAGTTCGTCCCAGAGACTAAAAATTGCTCCCAGGACATTCTCTTCATGTAGAATACAGTAGCACCTACACATGTGAATCCAGAACAAATTTGACCAGTGTCATTGTTTGGGCAATATTTCATAAGTGGGTAAGGTATAAACATCAACGCAATCTCAACCATAACAGTCACAGATTACATCAGAAGACAAACACCAGAGAATCAGGACATTTGACTTCTTAAATTCAGAATGTACGCATCCTTTTCAAACAAAAGATACACAAGAAACTTAACGATGTCAAGGCACAATAGTTTAAATGCATCAAGTATTGGTTTGCACTGGAAATTTTTAAATATGTAAAATTACAAGAATCCTGTCATTCTCATTCTCATTGCCACCTAGCTGTACATCTAAGGTACTGCACACTTCAATCTGATGCATACCACATTTTTCTCATGGTTGAGATAGGACATAGATAATTCAGACCATAGAGCCAAATTTTCCTTGATAAATAGGATAATTAACTGATGTATTGAGAAGATATAAATTGACAAAACAGCATACGCAAGCATACAGAGGGAATCATTACTTACATGACATGGTAGGAAAGTCGTCCAAACTTGTCGCCACCCTCAATATACTCATGAGGTGATGCTTGTCTTATTAAAGGAAGTTTATAACTATCTAGAAATTGCTTAAGGAGGTAGGAATCACCTCTGAATATATCCAAGTATAAAGGTATCAAATCATAGATGGGATCACCTGAAAATAAATCATTTGAGTCATCAAGATATAGAAAGCCAATAGAGAGCAATAGATCAGAGACATCCCAATTCTATTTCTGGCGAATAATCGCTATTTAGGGTAGGTGTTTTGCTGTTTATTTGTGGCCTACCTCAAGCTTTAAAAGTGTGCTTTTTATACAAATTGCCATGCTTTAACAACACACTTTCTGCACCTGATACAGAGTTTATGTGTGTACTCTATATCAAGGTCATAGACACATTGAAAAAGTGCATGATGAGAGGGTCCAGATCCCCATATTGCAAAGAACTGAAAACTTACATGTAATAATAGAAATCGAATATTGTAATTTATTAAAAGGTGACCACAAAATGATAAATAAGCACCAACCTATAGAAAGATTACTGAAATCAAGAATGTGGCTAGGGCACCATGTTTTCCTCTCTGCACGGTCACCACCAACATTCAAGGAACCATTATTTACCAGGCCAGTGTCTTTGGCGTTGCCAATGAAGCAAGAATTAAAACCACATAGTTCCATGTGAATGTTGTCATCCATGATATCAGAGTGTATCCATGAACAACTTTTACCAACTTTGCTCACACCATTTTCATCCTGACACCAAATAGGGTTGAGATATTAAAAATCAATAAGACTTGATTCACCATGTATATATGATTTTTAAAGTTGATCTACGGGAACTGACTTTGACAGAAAGCCATCTTCACATGTTTATTGAAGGTAGAATGTGGAATAGACCCACCTTGAACATGTACAGAAACTTGGCAAAATCATCTGGGATGTACTTGTCAACTTTCTCTATGAGTGTGCTAGGAATTGGATCTCCCCTACAAGGTGAAAGAAGGTAATTATAGTTAATAGCCAACACTTGCTACAACTTAACACGTTCTGAAAAAGTAACAGACAAAAACCTTCTTGTAGAAGGGACAGAAATACCATTTAATCAAGCGACTTGAGACATCCTTCTTCTTCTTGGATAGAGTTCTAATGAATATATCCCATTCAGCAGGAATGTTTAATTTATTGGGAACAGCTTCCATACTACCGCTGGTCAATGGAAAATCTGATTCCTGTTCAATATCTGAGAAAGTTTAAGAGGTGGATGGGGCAAGAGATGGAGGTTACGGAGCTGCTCTCCCAGGAAGGAAGCTAAGTTCAGTTCATCTTCCCGTGACACAGTATCTCTTCTGCAAAGTTCAATAAAAACCATGACCAATTTGTGCTAATGCTTCATATGACATATCTAAAATAGGAGAGAGGAAAAAAAAAACACAAAAATAAGAGGATTGAAACTAAGAGAGAACTTAAACTATAGCACTTACAACTCTGCATATATTTTTCCTTTGCATCGTTTTGTTATGAGATATGGCCATATCCTTGTATATTCAGCTGAACTGATGGATTCGTTTGTTGAGACCCCAGCTTTTCTGTATTCAAATTGTTTCTTCCTCCATACACCAAAAGGAGAAACATCTCCTTTGACCTTCTCCGGAATAAAATTGCAGTTAGCAATCACATCAGGAACTCTGATGCCATCCCAAGGTACAATTTTATATGTTCCATGTTCAAGATAAATGATCCCACTTGCCAAAACGTCAGGTACTTGATTTTTCAGAGGGGAGTTGACTTTGCCTAGGAGACTGTAGAACTCGAGCTGTAAATGCGCACTAAGATATTAGATGGATGTCAAAAATGCAGCAAGAAAAGCATAGTACAAGTAAGATTTTATACCTCAGCACCTAATCCTTAAAGTGACGTTTCCAGTCCTTCCTCAACAAAAATTTTGATTACGCAGTTGATCATGAGATAAACCTGTTGGAAAAAGACACATCAGATAATCTTAACCAGAATGCATAGGCATATAAGAACATCTGTGCCACAATACTCATAGCATTCGTTGTTATTGTATGATGCTACAGTAGTTAACATTTGAACTTAACAAGTTCTTTGACTCTAATGAATCAACAAAATAATAATAAAAAGATGGATCCCAACAGAATACTATTTTCTGCGAAACCCTCAACATCATCGATTAAATCTCCTAAACCCTCACTCGTTAACATAACTTTCGAGGGGCAAAGTGATAATGTGTAGAGAATACTTAAAGTTAGTAAATTAAGAGTAATATAGAGGAACCTTTTGTATGCTAGTAAAACTGGTTTACCATGGCTCGCCATTGGTTTCCTTATAGTGCAAGTATGTTTACTCTAACTATGGAGACGTCAGTGCAGATAAGTATTTAAAATTGTCACATTATATTAGATGAGAAACAAAATTAACTTACAGGATTGCTACCCGTGCCAACTGGAAGCCTCTCATCATCTGTTGGAGAAGGCAATTTGTGGAAGGCACAAATTTCTGCCAGGGATTCTGACCATTTGCTAGCATTTAGTGCGAGACATGCTCCCTGACATTCACAAGAACAAATAATTGAATTATAAGTAGAATGTATAGGAAATGAAACCGGAGCTTCAGCTTATCACAAACCAAAAAGAAATAACTTGCGCATAGGAGAGAACAACCCAAGTTTTCTAGACATGATGTAGAAGGAACCCTCTCAAAGGTAGATGTACATATTTGGCCAAAAAGCCTACCAGTTTAGACATATGACTGAACAAAGAAAATAATAATTTTGTCTTCCGGAAAGATTCTTGTTTGATTGATTAATATCACAGAGGACAACCATCAAGTGTAAAAAACTTAATGTTCCAGACACTCATCAAGCTCTTCATAGAGAAATGAATATCAAAGTAATACAACTACAGTATTTGTAGACAGATAAAAATGAGCATTCTAGAAATTGGCAATGATATATATATCATTGGCAAGTTCTTCATTGCAACATTTGTCTGTGTGTATATCAGCCAATTTGGATAGCTAAAGAATAGGGTAATAAGAAAAGTACCTTCCAGATCAAGTCTCTCATTCCTGGTTTTCCAACCCAAAGCTTGAATAACCATTCTCTCATTTCTCGTTGCCCTATGCAATTGCCTGAGCTCCAAGGAGAGTTGTAATGATCTCTCTCTTCATCCAGATACATGGCTAAGAAATTTACATCATAAGAAAAACCCTGAGCACCATTACTAGTTCTTTCAGTACTAGGATATTCTCCAGGTTTGAGAGTTCTGACTCTTTTTACTTTCCTAGTCATATCTGAGGAATTATTATCATCTTTATCATAGAGTATATGATTTGTGGAATCCTCAATACTGCCTTCATCATCTGCAAGTAATCCAGCACGGCAAACTCCCTTGTGACGATAACCAGGTGCCATATCCAAGCACACAAATTCAAAGTTCTTAGAATTCACAAAGTTCTGGGTAACAGCAATAGATGGTTCAAGATTTAGGACACAGTGCCACCATCCACTTGGAACGAAAATCGTCTCCCCCGGCATTTGGGTGCACTCTATGGGCTTGTCTTCATCAGCAAGAAGTGGATAAAAATCTAGCCACCACTGAAGACATGAACAAATAAATAAACAAAAGATAACTTTATAAACTGCAAACAACAGATATTATGAGAAGTTGCAGAGGACTAACTAGGGTATCTAAATAAATACCTGCAACGAAGTTGGAGTTTCAATATTGACATCACCGTCTTCTTCGTTTACATGTACTGTGACACCTATAGGTACCCTTCCTGGAGGATACAAGGCCCACCTAAACAAACAGAACAGCTGATTAGCTCCTGGATGTCAGTTATTTTAATTGCAGAAGGAGAAAAAGAGCAAAATAATTTTCATCGAATAAAAAAAAATGAATAGCATAAGATCATGACCAAATCATCCACAGACATACAGATAGAGGAGAATGTATAAGCATGCAACAGATCAACATTCCAAAATGACGAAGGGCTTCTCGTGTTTGTGTGTGGGAGGGGGACTGAGGAGAGGAAAGGAATAAAGAAAAGCTCAACAAACCAAAGTAAACCCAATCATTCACCTTTCTTACAAAGAAGCAAATATGCCCAGCAAGTATGCAAGTTAACAACAGCATTACAGGAGCCTTTACGACAAAAAAGTGGAAGAATATAGTATTTTCAAAGCATGCAAGATTTAAACCAAACCAAAGTCCTTAACTGCATGCAAGCACGGCAAAATACATTAACACTATCTAATTCACAAATGCATGAGCTTACTAAGAAGAGAGAAAAAGAATAAGTAGGTTTTACCTTTTACGACCACATAGAAGTGTATTCCAGGCACTGGTCAGAGCTGGATCAACATGCCAAGAAGCACCAGACCTCTGGGGACCAATAATGAGCCATCTAAATGGAGGTCGCTTATCTTTGTCCAAAACATCAAAAAAGTCCTCTTGAAATAGATAAGGTACACTGTAATCTTTCAACAAGCCAGGTTCAACCTCTCCAAACTGTTTAAGAAAGAAGTCACTTCACATATCAAAAGAAGAAAAGGAATAATATGAAAATTAACAACCTCTCGACCACACAGAGACCAAGTGAGTACCTTGTGATCGAAGATATAAAGTGGATCCTCATCATGCTGAACCTTCATATATGAAACATAATCTTTGAATGTCATTGAGATTTTACGTGAGCACCTTTGAGAAATCTTGAAAGCTGTATCTCCATAATTCTGCAATAAGTGGTCAAGTGTCCATGTACGCCTTGCAGGCCATGCATCAGCTAATCCAGTGAGCAAAACCTGATAAAGTTATCAGCAACAGTCTATGTGAACAACATAAACACCATCTGTAGGTTCTAGCATAGTAGTACTGATTAAAAATCTCTAAAGTACAAGGCCAATCCATTAATGAAACAGTTTGGTAAAAAAGGTCAAATCAGTAAACCGCAGGGTCACTCTCCCCCTTTTCTAACAAAATGGATGCCTGCAATTATAATCTGAACATTTGGTTCAATCTGCAACGAAAATCTTTTGAGTTACCACAACACATCTTACCAGAAAAATAATCGAGTCGCCAGAAAAACTATGGGAGTATCATCCAAAAAAGAAACGGCCCTATAGTGCATTGTGTACTACAATTTCAGCTAAGAAAATGCTGTAATGCTGATGCCCTTGTGACCAGAATATTTGTGGTGACAGAGAGGGTGGTGGTATCACTGGTGTAGCGGAATTACCAATAAGAAAAATATGGTCTGGTAAAGTATTAGTTGATTGGGGTAGGAACTGGAATAGTAAATTTTTTTTAAGCGCAAAACAAACTGGTTCTCTCTTTGATATGTTATCACTTTCTAGGTTCTCAACACAGACTAGTAGATTTCAATCGGGAAAAAAAAAAAACAAAAAACAAAAAAAGTACTAAATCATGATATATGTCCTAGATAGTGTATCATGTAAGAGAATTCTCCTTTCACAAATTTAAAATCATTTTCTAATAGAAAGATGTGCCCAAACATAATTGAAAAGCAAAAATCGAAATTTGACTTCCACTGTTTTAACTTAATCTGTATTATGAACTAAGAAATGAATCGTTGTCAATATACCGGTTTCTTCCCATCATAATCACAAGAAAACTCTTCCAATGTGATCTCGTCCTTTCTTTCCACATTCCCATTGTCAAAAGAAAAACCATCCAATGTGGTATGACACCCGTATAATCTTCTGTACAAGAACAAAGAGTCAAATCCTGCACCAAGTAGATAGGCAATCAGAAACGCCTTCAGCCAGGGAGAAACTCAAAAGAAAGTTTTCAAATCATAGACAAAATGATCCACCACAATAAGGATGCTATTCGAAAGGCATAATATCCTTACCATCAAAACTCAGTGGTTTTCTGCAAGCCTCGTCACGTTCATACGACACATTCTCCCTGCACGAAATGCACAACAAAATAAGTTCTCATAATTTTGCTATCAAATGAAAACCATAACTACAAAAACTCAACCATAAAATCCGAGACATACAAATGCAGCACAGTCTTCTTCCACGATGCTTTGTACTGGAGCGGACCATTCAGTGCGTTGAGGCATAAAGTCAACCAGAGTGGCTCTTCATTGCAAAGTATATACATCACACTGCATATAAACACAGATAAGAATTCGATATTCTATACAAAAAATAATAATCAAAATCCACAAACAAAATCTCACGAGCAACATTTTCAAATTCTATATCCGAAAATTCAAATTTCACAGAGAGAATCGAGGAACGAACCTGCTAACGCAAGAGAGGCGAGCAACGTCGCGAGGAGAGAGCAACTCCAAGACGGCACAGATGAGCTCGTCGGAGAGGACTAGGAAGTTTCCGAGGGCGTCCGGCCGGCGATCTCTTGGCCGGAAGGAAGGGGCTTCGGAAACCTCCATCGGAGAAGTGCACGCTGAACTTTCGGTTGGGTCGAAAATTTGGTTCGGCCCGGTTCTGTTTCGAATTCGGCCATTTTTAATTTTTGGCCCATTTCACTATAGATTATTAAATTTTCACCTGCTTCGTAGGACTTTTGTTGGGACCAATTTGAAGTCTTTAATTCTTTCAACTGAGCAACCAAAAACATTCAAAACATTCAACTATGCAATCAACTCGAGCTAAATAAAAGCGCGGCAAGCTAATGAAAATATAGGAATATGATAGAAAACTAATCATTTTTAGTAATGTTAGCCATTTTTTAGTTAAATTTTAATCAAAGTAGTTAAAATTTATTTTGGCTAGCCACTTTAGAAATATGTCTATATCAGTGCTCTCTATTTTAGTTAATTTTGAATTTATATTATTATTTAAATAAAGATTAAATAGTTTAAATGTATTTATAAATTACATAAAATAACTCAAAATGAATTTTTTAAATTATAGAGAGCATCATCTGGCTCTCTATATTTATGAGCGATTTAGCTAAAAGTTATAATGAAAAGTCATTTAGGAGTCTGATGCAGATGTTAAAATAGATAAAAAAAAAAAACTAAACATGCTCTCTAAAATAGCTGAGGGGCCAAAATAGAGAGTCTACTAAAAATGCTCTAAAAGTGTAACAAGCTAATAAAAGTCCATCAATACTGTACTAATAAAAGTCGATCAGTGCCGTACTAATAAAAATCCATCACCAACAGCAAATAAAAGAGTCTTTGATTTAAGCAAACAAAAGTCTTAAAACTTCATGTCTTCAACAAGCAATACCTTGCATCCATCATATAGTCTCTTCGGGTAGTTCACCAACATCTGTTACACCAGATTTTGATTCATATTCACAATGTCAGACTTCAAGTTTTCTACATATTCACAAAGACGTAAAGTCAAACAAAACACAAAAATTAAACAGTGACAAGAACAAAATAGAAGTAATTTACCTGCATTCATCTTTTCCAATTCAGCGTACTGCCCCATTTCAATCCTAATTAGCTCCTTGAACAGTGGCTTACTCGTAGCCCTTAACCAATTACTTGAACAAACTAGCGCCTCAACCATTTTAGGGGTCAAACTTACTCTAACTAGATCCAGAATCCTCTTTCCAAGACTGAATACGCTTTCAGCAGCTACTATTTGTTTGGCTCCAATTTTGTTCCAGCTGGTCGACAGTCTCTTTTCTGCGCGGGCGTGCCAGCACCGTTCGGGTGCGGTCGTCGGGGGTGTCTCTTGACCTGACTTCTTTCAAGCGATTGTAGACGAGGAGAGCACTAACCTCGTCGTGCGATTCTTTGTGCCTCGTGGTGAGGACTTTTGCTGAGCTTCTTGAAAATCACAATCGATACTCGATGTTGTAGATCGAGCAGAGCGAGAACCACTAGGAAGTGAGGAGAACTTCCTAAAGCGTGACTTTAGCTTGGCTGGGTTGCTAGGGCGTTACCCTTGCTTGGCTGGTTCTGTAACCGTTGTGGTCGAGGCACTACCGTCGGCTCCCGAGGAGACTAGGACCGAAGTACGTTGACAGAGGATTTGGTGGCACTGAAAGTCGGCTTCTGGGAAGACTAGGACTAGGAGTGTGATCACCGTTAAGAGAAAGAGAAGGAGAAGAGTTTCTCTTAGAGAGATTGCTCTAGAGAGAACTTAGATCATCTTAGAGATGTTGTTGTTGTGAATGTGTCTTGGTGTTGGTGTTTGGTCGTGGTACTACAATCGGCTCTCGAGGAGACTAGGACCGAAGTACGTTGATAGAGGATTTGGTGGCACTGAAAGTCGGCTTCTGGGAAGACTAGGACTAGGAGTGTGATCACCGTTAAGAGAAAGAGAAGGAGAAGAGTTTCTCTTAGAGAGATTGCTCTAGAGAGAACTTAGATCATCTTAGAGATGTTGTTGTTGTGAATGTGTCTTGGTGTTGGTGTTTGGTCGTGGTACTACAATCGGCTCTCGAGGAGACTAGGACCGAAGTACGTTGATAGAGGATTTGGTGGCACTGAAAGTCGGCTTCTGGGAAGACTAGGACTAGGAGTGTGATCACCGTTAAGAGAAAGAGAAGGAGAAGAGTTTCTCTTAGAGAGATTGCTCTAGAGAGAACTTAGATCATCTTAGAGATGTTGTTGTTGTGAATGTGTCTTGGTGTTGGTGTTTGGTCGTGGTGAGATCATCCTGACAAATTTTCAGAGCTTTATTCCATGCGGTTGGGCCGAAAATGCTGCTGGACCTCTTACAGGTCTGGTTTTCCAGTTTTACTTCTGTAGAAAATTGGAATGATTGTTTGAAGGTGTTCCACTCAAAAATAGCTCTGGCACTCTTCATAAGAAATGATCAGTGGGATGTCTAGTATTAATGTGGAAAGGTTTAACTCATTTAGATTTCATTTGGTTAGTCTGCCTCCCCTCCTTCCTTGTTTAGCTCGGTTTCTCCTAGCCGAAGTAGGAAAATGTGCTAAAGTTGACTTTTCATGCTTCCATGCTTTCATAGTAGGCTTTATTTAGCCTCTAAATATATATTTCGAGCTTATCGACAATATATAGCTTGAGCCACTGACATTGACTCAATTTCTCCAAAATGTGCCTTGTCAGGCCAAAATGTTCATTTTGGGTCCAAACATTGCCCCCGAGACCTCGAAGTCAAAAGGTTTTTGTCTTGACTGAAGAGGTCTTGAATCAGCACTACTCTTATAATGTCGTTGCTCCAAAGCCACTTTTATTAGCTTGACTAAAATTACTTGAACAGTGGCCTCTCTCCCTCTTAATTATATATAGTGAGCATACATATATTAATCGCCAGTCTTCCTTTGCGAACCATCCTTTGCGAGGCCATGTAATTAAAACCACTTCGCTGCCAACAATTCGTAACCCAGCTTTCGGCACAATTATTGGCAAAAATATTGATTTGACCTCCTCCACTGCTAATACCATACTAGGCATATTAAATGCCTCTTGTATATGTGACCAGACCAATACCAATGGCCTCTTAAGTATATTAGCAAGTTCCAGCCACTATTAGGCAAGAACACAATTTTTTGCATCCTCCGCGACGTTATAAATTTGAAACTCTAGCTTTTTGTATTTTTGTATTTTTTTTTTGTTTTTTTATTTTTTTTATTTTTGAATAAAATAGCAAGAAAATTCATATACAAAGCTGTAAATTTTTTTTTAATTTTTTTTTATTATTTTTTATAAGTAGCTGAATTCAACAAGACAATGTGAATCAAGGTTTAGACATGCGGCCCAAGTATAGTCACCTAGACACAAATTTTCTTTCAAATCCTTTGGGCAACCTTATTGAAATGGCCAGGTGGGGGAGGGCGAACAAGAGAGACAGAATCCATTTTGGCATGAGCTACTCCCACATAGTGGTTTAGGCTCATTTGCACGCACCTCTGGATTCAAGAACCTGTCATGAACGTTGTCCCCTTTCTAGACACCATTTCACATAGGCTATACTTACTAAGATGAGAAAGGTCATAAGTGTGAAGACAGTTCAACAAGTGTTAATAAAAGCCGCCCTTAACCTTAAGGGACCTGAACTAGACACCAATAAGGAGTTTAGGCCAATATTAACAAAAGAGACTTCACCTATCCCGTTATGATTCACAACCCCTTACCAAATTCAAACTTTTTTTTTTTTAACTATGAAAATAAAGGTAAAAAACAACTGAAAAATGATAGGAAATTAACAAAAAAGCAAGGAGCTAGCAGCGACACGTTTGGCTAACCTCTAGAAGACCATGGGGGAGGCCATCTATGCTTCATTCCAAGCTCCGATGTATCAAAATTTGTAGGGTAAAAATCCCTCCTGTGAGAGCTTGTAGAAAAAGAACAAAGATACTTCTCGTTGAAGAATTTAGAGGAATTTGGCTCTTGAGAGGGGTATTTTTGCCCCCCTAAACATGATCTTCAATTGCACTTTTGGAGATGAAGATGAGTATAGATCGGCTTTGTCGCCAACTATCATGTCATAGAACATGGAGTCTTCAGGATTAGCCACAGATTGGCCATTATAGATGATCACTTGCTGGTCTGAATTATCCACATGAAGAGCTTCACTTGCTGGATAATTGTAAACAAGAGTTAACTTGTATTGATGATACTCAAATTTACAGTTGCGAAGGACAACTTGGCCACTAGAATAATTGTTCTGGCCATTCTTGCAAGGTGGGTTGCAAATGTATCCTCCATGTATATCAAAGCCACCACCTGGCCTTGAAGTATACTTGAAGAACTTCAAGTTGACTTTATTAATAAAGCCACAAATTGGCTTCTCAAGATAACAACTTAATTTATAATTAAGTTGGCCATGCCTTAATTGGTCCACTGCATGATCATGATCATGATCACGTCCAGCAGCAGAGTCACAATTAAATTGATTATGCATCTGCTTATGTTGATCTAGGGAATCAATATGGGCTGCATCTGATCAGTAGCCACGTATTTGGCTTGATCAGTGGAGAAATCAGCTATCTATTCAGAGATAATTTTCTTATCAGAAGAACAATCTTGTTGATCCTCTTCTCCATAAGTAGCCTCTATGTAAGGCTGTGATTCACCAGTGAGACCCTTAGGTTGATTGCCACCTATAGGCAAGTTAGTCTCAGAAACGACCTCTTCGCGAGCAGG
The DNA here is from genome assembly GCA_002564525.1 of Rosa multiflora. Taxonomy (NCBI): domain Eukaryota; kingdom Viridiplantae; phylum Streptophyta; class Magnoliopsida; order Rosales; family Rosaceae; genus Rosa; species Rosa multiflora. The sequence continues at coordinate 69,803 of BDJD01001591.1, forward strand.
TTTTTGACGTTCCAATTCGCCTTGCTGAGAATTAACCAAGCTGGAACCTTCCTCGCGTAAGGTTATGAACTCAGATGTGATGTTCATGACAGGTTGAGTGGTCTGTTTGTTGCTGCTCAAGAAAGGCTTATGGAATTGTTCTCTAGCTTCTCGAGCGTTCTGCTCAATTTGTTGGTCCCAATCGCGAAACCTCTGCTTTGTTTTTGCAATCAAACTGGCCATGTCCCTGGCTCGCTTTTCTTTATGCCTCTCGATGTTGGCCATGATGATCGCGAGCTGGTCCTCAATACTTGCCCCCTCTGGGATGGGAATAGGCATAAACTCATCATTAATGGCAATATCGCAAGTGGTGGCAACATTGACCATCATTCACTTTAGGAATTTCTTTTGGTAAAGATTTTCCCCTGGCATCTCAATGATGGCAAACAAATGCAAAAAGACTCTAGTGTAGTCCCACTCGGCGTGCCAAAATGTTTGTTTTGAAGCCCGGTGGTTGAATATGCTTCAAGAGAAAAACTTATGATGTAGTCCCACTGGGCGTGCCAAAATGTTTGGCTCCAATTTTGTTGCAGCTAGTCAACAGTCTTTTTTCTGCGCGGGCGTGCCAGCACCGTTCTGGTGCGGTCGTCGGGGGTGTCCCTTGACCTGACTTCTTTCAAGTGATTGTGGACGAGGAGAGCACCAACCTCATCGTAGGATTCTTTGTGCCTCGTGGTGAGGACTTTTGCTGAGCTTCTTAAAAATCACAATCGATACTCGATGTTGTAGATCAAGCAGAGCGAGAACCACTGGGAAGTGAGGAGAACTTGCTAAAGCGTGACTTTAGCTTGGCTGGGTTGCTAGGGCATTACCCTTGCTTGGCTGGTTCTGTAACCGTTGTGGTCGCGGCACTACCGTCGGCTCCCGAGGAGACTACGACCGAAGTACGTTGACAAAGGATTTGGTGGAACTGAAAGTCGGCTTCTGGGAAGACTAGGACTAGGAGTGTGATCACTGGTAAGAGAAAGAGAAGGAGAGGAGTTGCTCTAGAGAGAACTTAGATCATCTTAGAGATGTTGTTGTTGTGAATGTGTCTTGGTGTTGGTGTTTGGTCGTGGTACTACAATCGGCCCTCGAGGAGACTAGGACCGAAGTACGTTGACAGAGGATTTGGTGGCACTGAAAGTCGACTTCTGAGAAGACTAGGACTAGGAGTGTGATCACCGGTAAGAGAAAGAGAAGGAGATGAGTTGCTCTTAGAGAGGTTGCTGTAGAGAGAACTTAGATCATCTTAGAGATGTTTTGATGTTGTGAATGTGTCTTGGTGTTGGTGTTTGGTCGTGGTACTACAATCGGCCCTCGAGGAGACTAGGACCGAAGTACGTTGACAGAGGATTTGGTGGCATTGAAAGTCGGCTTCTGAGAAGACTAGGACTAGGAGTGTGATCACCGGTAAGAGAAAGAGAAGGAGAGGAGTTGCTCTTAGAGAGGTTGCTGTAGAGAGAACTTAGATCATCTTAGAGATGTTTTGATGTTATGAATATGTGTTCTAGAATAAGAGGAGAAGGTGTTTATATAGGGAAGAAAAAGAAGAGTGAAATGATGAGTGGAAGAAAAATAATGAAAGTGGAGTATGAAAGTGATTTGTAAAATATGGAAAAGATAGAGAAATGATGAAATGAAAGCAAGGCATGAAGGTGCAGAAACATAGAAGTGATGATGATCAATTAAAGAGATTGTAGTAGAAAAATATATCCAAGGAAAAAAAGAAAAGAATCTAGCTTTCTTCATGTGGGTAGGAAACATGAACATGTGATTATTGAGCTGGTTTTAGGTCACTTTCTGCCCCTTTATTCCTTCAATTATTTCTCCAAAAAGACTTCAGAATGAGCCTTCGACTTCTTCATAAAAAATGTTCCACTATGAGTGTTTGGCTCCAATTTTGTTGCAGCTGGTCAACAGTCTCTTTTCTGCGAGGGCGTGCCAGCACCGTTCGGGTGCAGTCGTCGAGGGTGTCCCTTGACCTGACTTCTTTCAAGCAATTGTGGACGAGGAGAGCACCAACCTCGTCATGGGATTCTTTGTGCCTCGTGGTGAGGACTTTTGCTGAGTTTCTTCTTATTCACACGATCGATACTCAATATTGCAGATTGAGCAGAGCGAAATCTCCGGGAAGTATTGAGATCTTGCTAAAGCGTGACTTTAGCTTGACTGGGTTGCTAGGGCGTTGCCCTTGCTTGGCTAGTTCAGTAACCGTTGTGGTCGCGGCACTACCATCGGTTCCTAAGAAGACTAGGACCGAAGTACGTTGACAGAGGGTTTGGTGGCACTGAAAGTCGGCTTCTGAGAAGACTAGGATTAGGAATGCGATCACCGCTAAGAGAAAGAGAAGGAGAAGGAGAGGAGTTGCTCTTAGAGAGGTTTCTCTAGAGAGAACTTAGATCATCTTAGAGATGTTTTGATGTTGTGAATGTGTGTCTTAGAATGAGAGGAGAAGGTGTTTATATAGGGAAGAAAAAGAAGAGTGAAATGATGAGTGGAAGAAAAATAATGAAAGTGGAGTATGAAAGTTATTTGTAAAATATGGAAAAGATAGAGAAATGATGAAATGAAAGCAAAGCATGAAGGTGCAGAAACATGGAAGTGATGATGATCTATTAAAGAGATTGTAGTAGAAAAATATATCCAAGGAAGAAAAGAAAAGCATCTAGCTTTCTTCATGTGGGTACGAAACATGAACATGTGAATATTGAGCTGATTTTAGGTCAGTTTCTGGCCCTTTATTCCTTCAATTATTTCTCCAACAAGACTTCAGTATGAGTCTTTGACTTCTTCATATGAAATTATCCACCATGAGTGTAGATTACTGTGGTAAAATTTCAGAATTTATTTCCATGTGGTTGGGCCGGAAATGCTGCTGGACCTCTTACAGGTCTAGTTTTCCAGTTTTGCTTCTGTAGAAAATTGGACTGATTGTTTGAAGGCCTTCCACTCAAAACTAGCTCTGGCACTCTGCATAATAAATGATCCTTGAGATTTCTAGAATGAATCTAGAAAGTTTCAGCTCATTTCGATTTCATTTGGTTAGTCTGCCGCCCCTCCTTCCTTGTTTAGCTCGGTTTCTCCTAGCCGACGTAGGAAAATGTGGTTGACTTTTCATGCTTCCATAGTAGGCTTTATTTAGCCTCTAAATATATATTTCGAACTTGTCGACCATATATAGCTTGCGCCACTGACATTGGCTCAATTTCTCCAAGACGTGCCTTGTCAGGCCAAAATGCTCATTTTGGGTCCAAACATTGCCCCCCAGACCTCGAAGTCAAAGGTCTTCGTCTTGACTGAAGAGGTCTTGAATCAGCACTACTCTTATAATGTTGTTGCTCCAAATCCACTTGTATTGGCTTGAATGTTTCCATATAGGCCTCTAAATAGGCCATAAAGCTTGAATGCCACTATTGAATTGCCTTTGTCATGAACTGACGCTTTCTTTGCCAACTTTATTGCCCCCCTTGGATCTGGTGTTTGGTATGCAGTGAATTGGTGAACTTGGGCAGGTTGTAGGAGATCATAACTTTAGTGTGCCCCTCATGCGAATGAGACTGCTTTTGATCGCGAATGAGGATCCTTCTTTTCCTTGGTGGTTGCTTCGCCATGTGTATAGCAACAAGTTTCTGCCTTGTTCGCTGACTCTTTGTTGAGAATGCGATTGCTGTAGAAGAAACCCAACTTGATGAACCTTTAGCTACTTCTGAAGAAATGGGCCACAACCTGGCCCGTGTCAGAAATCGGGCCACTCAGGCCGAAGCTGGTGCCATTACAGCGAAACGCCATGTGGAGGAACTTTGTTTGAAATTGAGCTTTACGGGCCAATCTTTGTAGGCCCCCTCATAAACCGGTCGGTCTTCTCACATGCCAATAATCCCTTCTTTTAATAGCTAACTCCTCAAAAACCGCTCCTCACATGCTACAAGTCCCTTTTTTTTCCCGAGATTTGGAATCACTAATCTCGATTTACTGACATTGGTTTGACTCTTTAACCATCCGTCCAAGGGTGGAGATTTGCCTGAAGTCCCTATAAATAGTTGTATTTTGGGCAGGGAATACTCACAACAAATCTTCTGAAACATTCAAGAAATTGCCTTTCAGTGCTTACTTTCAGTCCCACTGGGCGTGCCAAAATGTTTGGCTCCAGTTTTGTTGCAGCTGGTCAACAGTCTCTTTTCTGCGCGGGCGTGCCAGCACCGTTCGGGTGCGGTCGTCGGGGGTGTCTCTTGGCCTGACTTCTTTCAAGCAATTGTGGACGAGGGGAGCACCAACCTCGTCGTGGGATTCTTTGTGCCTCGTGGTGAGGACTTTTGTTGAGCTTCTTCTTGTTCACACAATTGATACTCAATATTGCAGATTGAGCAGAGCGTAATCACTGGGAAGTATTGAGATCTTGCTAAAGCGTGACTTTAGCTTGGCTGGGTTGCTAGGGCGTTACCCTTGCTTGGCTGGTTCCGTAACCGTTGTGGTCGCGGCACTACCATCGGCTCCCGAGGAGACTAGGACCAAAGTACGTTGACAGAGGGTTTGGTGGCACTGAAAGTCGGCTTCTGAGAACACTAAGACTAGGAGTGTGATCACCGGTAAGAGAAAGAGAAGGAGAGGAGTTGCTCTTAGAGAGGTTGCTGTAGAGAGAACTTAGATCATCTTAGAGATGTTTGTTGTGAATGTGTTGGTGTGTTTGATTGTTGTCTTAGCCTCTATATATAGGCTTCCAAGCAACACTATTTGGCCTTTAAACAAATCATGATGGGTTAGGTTTGAGCACTTAAAACACTAATGGAATGTTAGGTTTAAGCACTTAAAACACTAATGGAATGTTAGGTTTAAGCACTTAAAACACTAATGGAATGTTATAGAAAAATATATCCAAGGAAAAAAAGAAAAGCATCTAGCTTCCTTCATGTGGGTAGGAAACATGAACATGTGAATATTGAGCTGGTTTTAGGTCAGTTTCTGGCATTTTATTCCTTCAATTATTTCTCCAACAAGACTTCAGTATGAGCCTTCGACTTCTTCATATGAAATTATCCACCATGAGTTTATATTACTGTGGTAAAATTTCAGAATTTTTTTCCATGTGGTTGGGCCGGAAATGCTGCTGGACCTCTTACAGGTCCAGTTTTCCAGTTTTGCTTCTGTAGAAAATTGGACTGATTGTTTGAAGGTCTTCCACTCAAAACTAGCTCTGGAACTCTTCATAAGAAATGATCCTTGGGCTGTCTAGAATGAATCTGGAAAGTTTCAGCTCATTTCGATTTCATTTGGTTAGTCTGCCGCCCCTCCTTCCTTGTTTAGCTCGGTTTCTCCTAGCCGAAGTAGGAAAATGTGCTAAAGTTGACTTTTCATCATTTGGTTAGTCTGTCTCCCCTCCTTCCTTGTTTAGCTCGGTTTCTCCTAGCCAAAGTAGAAAAATGTGCTAAAGTTGACTTTTCATGCTTCCATGCGTCCATAGTAGGCTTTATTTAGCCTCTAAATATATATTTCGAGCTGGTCGACAATATATAGCTTGAGCCACTGACATTGGCTCAATTTCTCCAAGACGTGCCTTGTCAGGCCAAAATGCTCATTTTGGGTCCAAACAATGAGTGTAGATCATCCTGACAAATTTTCAGAGCTTTATTCCATGCGGTTGGGCCGAAAATGCTGCTGGACCTCTTACAGGTCCAGTTTTCCAGTTTTGCTTCTGTAGAAAATTGGACTGATTGTTTGAATGCCTTCCACTCAAAAATAGCTCTGGCACTCTTCATAAGAAATGATCCTTGGGATGTCTAGTATTAATCTGGAAAGTTTTAGCTCATTTAGATTTCATTTGGTTAGTCTGTCTCCCCTCCTTCCTTGTTTAGCTCGGTTTCTCCTAGCCAAAGTAGAAAAATGTGCTAAAGTTGACTTTTCATGCTTCCATGCGTCCATAGTAGGCTTTATTTAGCCTCTAAATATATATTTCGAGCTGGTCGACAATATATAGCTTGAGCCACTGACATTGGCTCAATTTCTCCAAAACGTGCCTTGTCAGGCCAAAATGTTCATTTTGGGTCCAAACACTATTGATGCAGGTACAACCATAGCATCCCTTGCAATGTACGATAGAATTGGAAATCTCACATAATTATCTTTCTACCAATCCAAAATTTGAAAGCTTTGCTTTGAAGAGCTTATATGAAACGTATCAATACACAAAAATATTGATGTGTGTGGCTATGCATGCCATAATGATTTTTCAATGTTTTAAACTATACAAAGTTCAAATGTATCAATTTCTTTATATTGTTATTGTTTAGCAAATACTCGATGTATGAATTTGAGCTTATGAGTTTGTTTTCACCTTATTATATGTGGTAAGGCTTAATCAAAATTACCAAGCTTTGTTGGTATTGTTTTAACTTTGCAGGTATGAAAATTTGTGGTGAGCCCTTATATGCAAAGCACAAATGGTCTCACTTCGGTGATGACATGTCAAACTCCTATACATGATACATGTATTTTTACCACATACATGACTAAAGCTTGCAACAGTTTTTGTTACCTGGCAAAGTTTTTAACGAAGCAACAATAAATGAGGTCAATATTTGTGGACATCCAAGGAGAAGTGTTGTAAATAAATATATATAGCTGTCCACATAAATACTTATTAATTATGTATTTTGATGTAAAATCTACCTTTATATAAAGGAGACTAATAAGATCATGCATACACTTCTACTTCCTCATAACTATTATCTCTTTATTTTACTTTCTCCCTAATTTATAACTGCAGTCATACTATAATTTGATAATCAAAAGAGATCCATTGACTTTGTGAATTCCTTTGCATGTGGGATCAGCTTCTTACGAAAGGAAATTAAAAAATAAAAAGATTATATAAGGGATTAATGCAGCTAGCTGTATTGCATATGAAAGGAGTTCTCCGATCAATTAATAATTCAAAAGCCAGCGTACTAAAGTAAAATTGCCACCAGTTGACATGGCGCATTTTCAGGGTCAACTTAAGTAAAATTTTTGTTTCTACTATTTTAATCTCTATCACTCCCCTGCATATAAATGGATTTATTTGCATGTTAGCTACTGTACGCCTATCAAGCAGTTATATTACGATTATGGATCAAGTCAATTTTTTTAATCTGATAATCAAGACAATTAAAACAATTTGAGTGAAACGAGGTCTTTCTCTTGATAAATCTAATTGATAATCAAGACCTGTTATTGTCGGTTGATCATGTGGTGCATCACATGTTGATCATTAAAGTCTGACGCATTTTCGGGCTCCACCTATTAAATTTTTGTTTCTACTCTTTTTGGACGACCTCATACTCAATGAACAGCGACAAGTCTTTCCTTTTATTTTATTTTTTAGGAATTTTTTTTTAATTGCCGAGTTGTTAATTATTTTACTCCCACACTAATGCTTCTAATTGGAGTTGTATGTATCTATAAATATGAAGTTTCACCCAGTGCCTACTGTCCCGTGCACATATTGGCATCTACGAGCAGCAGCATTTTTTATGTGAGTACAATTGAATTCATTCAAATTACTTTCTTAATTCTACTTTTCTTATTTTCAAGTATGCTCTACATAGGTTTGATTAACCTAGCTCTTGGTCGGATAAATTTTCAGATTGATAGCTAGCATGGCAAGTACTCTAGTTGGCTCTAATGCACTTATTCTGGAAGTTCTTGACCGTAGTAACTATAAACATTGGAGATCACGATTGAAAACTTATTTGTTGGTTGAAGATCTCTGGGAGGCTGTCGAAGCAATCGTGGAACCTCTAAAAATTGAAGATGATCAAGCCACTTATAAGGCCTGGACCAAAAAGAATATCAAGGCTTTGTATGCAATCCAAAATTCATGCGGGAGAGAACTGTTCTCTTTTATAAGTGAAATTGAGACGGCCAAAAATGCCTGGGAGGCTTTGGAACAAGAGTGCAAAGTTGTACAAGGTATGCTGTTCATCAATTGCAAGTATTCATGAGTAATAATTAGTTGTTAATTGACTTTCACTTCTCAAAATCGAATTATGTGCCGTTGTGCTTCTTGTAATACCCTTCATCTTCTAAACAATAAAAAATGGATAGAATTGTGGGAAAACTAGCTAGAAAAGAACTGGGGCGGGGGAAAGTAAAATTTATTAAGATAACTAAGTTTTGACAAAAACTTGGCATGCAGGATATGATGAAAACAATGCCGACCACTTGGTGTGCTATAAATCGTTCATTGAAGCTGTGAGCAATGGTGATTGGGGTAAGGCAAAGAAGTGTCTTGGAGAAGTTGATATTCGCAGTGTAGTAGTAAGGGCAGTAGACGGAGATGGAGAAATAGCTCTTCATGTAGCAGCCAATGAAGGGTATGCGCATATTGTGAAAGAGTTGGTGCATTTGATGACACAAGAAGATTTGAAAACAAAAACCGCACAAGGTGACACAGCTCTTCACGTAGCAGCATGGATGGGGCATGTGCATGTTGTGAAAGAGTTACCGGTGCCGTTGATGGGAGAAGTAAAAGACATGGATGGTGACACGGCTCTTCATATAGCAGTCCAAGAAGGGCAGGCCGATGTTGTGAAAGAGTTGGTGTTGTTGATGAGACCAGAAGACTTGAAAATAGAAAACGATGCTGGTTACACAGCTCTTCACCTAGCAGTCAATAAGGGGAACGTGCATATGGTCAAAGAGTTCGTTACAAAAGAAAAAGGTAATCTCATATTTTCAAATTAAAGACTCGATCGATCATTTGCAGTCTTCAACCGATTTTTTTTTTCTTTTGTTATTACATTAATTTTTCCTGATCCATGTCAAGTAAATTACAAACAGAAAAAGATGCTGGGGATAAATGATTTAGTAGAATTCAGGGTAAAACAAAACAATTTCGAATTGTTTGTGTGGACAAGCAATTGTATTAATCAAGTATATGACTAATCAATACAAATTAAATTCATTCGCAAGTGAGAATAATATTGGCAAGGACGACTTTGAGCGTTATATATTGTTTACCACTTATGTGAAAAATGGTGATTGGGATAAGGCAAATGAGTGTCTTAGAGAACTAAATAATCCATGTGGTGCAGTAACAGCAATAGATCCAAGAGACGACTACCGAGATACTGCTCTTCACGTAGCAGCCAGAAAAGGGCATCTGGATGTTATCACAAGATTGGTGTTGTTGCTGAAAATGAGACAAGAAGATTTGGAACTGAAAACCGCGAAAGATTTCACAGCTTTTGGTTCTGGTATAACTTTAGGGGTAAGTGAAGAATTCCTCATGGAAAAGGCCAAATACATGGTTGAACAGTGGGAGAAAACACTTGGCAGCTTTTTGGAGATGCAAAACGCTGAAGGTTTCACAGGTCTTCACGTAGCAGTACTAAAGGGGTATGTGGATATTGTGAAAGAGTTGGTGCCATTAATGAGAAAAGAAGGTTTGGAAATTAAAGACGCTGATGGAGACACAGCTCTTAACATTGCAATCTTAGAAGGGCATGTGGATATTGCGAAGGAGTTGGTGCAATCGATGAGACAAGAAGGTTTTTCAATAAAAAACAAAAAGGGTTCCAATGCTCTTCGCCGAGCAGCATTGAAGGGAAATGTAGATATTGTGAAAGAGTTGGTGCCATTAATGAGAAAAGAAGATTTAGAAATAAAAGATGCTGATGGAGACACAGCTCTTAACATTGCAATCTTAGAAGGGCATGTGGATATTGCGAAAGAGTTAGTGCAATCGATGAGACAAGAAGGTTTCGAAATAAAAAACAAAGACGGTTTCAATGCTCTTCACCAAGCAGTCAACAATGAGCATGTGCATTTTGCTATAGATTTGATGGAATTGATGAGACCAGAGGCTTTGGCAGAAACAGACGGTCAAGGTCATACAGCTTTAAGTTTGGCTATTGAACGTTTCAAGGAGGGAGACGTTTGCGAAATGGCTAAATGCGTGGCTCGAAAGAATGAAAAAGTATTTGGCATACCCTTTGATGATGACATTCCAGTTGTCAAAGCTTGTCGTTTAGCTGAATGGAAATTGGCTCGCTATATGTATTCTGTCACTCCACTTGAAGCTCTCAAGGGACCCAATGGCAGTGTACTTATTTGCTTATGTCTCAATGGCAGCAAAATGATCGGTAAGACTATTTTCACTTTTTAAAACTAAGACTTGAATGAATAGAAATTTAATCATCTGAAAAGACTAATTGCTTAATATATGATTAACTTTTTCACACGCCCGCTTGTTTAAGTTATTTCTTATTTTGTATATTTGTAAATTCATTTTAAACTAATTGTTAAATATTCTTTTTC
>BDJD01001591.1:80642-122168 GCA_002564525.1 Rosa multiflora
CTACTTTTGATCTCTATCTTCAACCATGAGAAGAAGAATGAATCAAAATCACATAATATTGCTATCTTATGATTATGTCTCTCCTCCACCAAAATTAATATGAGGTTCTCGATCTTTATATGTTGCTGGAATCCTTTTGAATTTGCTAAAAGAAAGATTTCAAGGGTTTTGGGTTGGAAGATCAAGTAAAAACTATATCATAATATTTAATAAATTTAGTTTACGGAAATTTCAAATCAGATTATTTTGAATTTACTTTTGTATTAAACGATGGGCTATGTATATAAATTATTATTTTTACTTAACTATTTTAGATAAATTATGAAATACTAGTCTGCAATCACATGCTCTGCATGTGCAAGAATTTTTTTCACTAAAAAATTAATATTTGTAAATAGTGTTAGATATCTCCAGATAGTGGGTAGGGGAAGTAAGGGTAATGCAGATAGTGGGTAGGGGTAGTTATCTGCATAAGAAATTTTTTTGTTTTTTGTTTTTTTTTTACTTTTATATTATTTTGTTAATTACATTTATGTCCCTAATTTATTAAATATTAATTTAATATAACTTATGGTGTGAGGGTATTTGAGTATTTTCACGTCCACTTTAGCTAACAAACTCTCTTCTCTTAATAATAGTATAGATAAAGGAAATCCAGGAGAAAAAAAATAATTTAATTGAATGCTATATTTGGGGGAAGTAAGAAGAGTATTTATTTTATTTTTTTCCTATTTTTCTCTTTTTATCCTTATTTGTCTTTTCATATAACTTAACAAAATCTATTCATACTTGAAAAAAGTTTGAGGTCCAAATATCAAATTTGGAGATCTAACTAGAACCACCCTATTTAAAAACAAAACATGACTTCCCCAATATCATTTTGAAAAAAAAAAAACGACTTCTTCAATATCTCTGCAATAATTAACCAAATAATCGAGTCATCGAGTGTTTATATAGTGTCTAGTAGATAGTAGATGGAGCACACTGTGTGTAGAGTTAAAAAGAGTCAGTGAACAAAAAACATGGGAGTCTGCGATGTTATTTTATTACTTATTGCCTTCTCCACATAAGTTGATATCAAATGTATTTTAATATAAAAAGGGTATATATGTTAAGAAATGTAGTTTTGGTTGACAAAAGGTATTCTCTTAAATATAGGACTAGCCTCTTGACACGCACTCTGTGCGTGCCATTTGACCGTTTAGTTTTGAAAATTTATGAAAATAGATAAAAATTGAAAAACAAAAAAGAAAATAAATGGATAGTGGGTAGTTATTTTTAGTTTTATGGCTAATATCAATTTCACCCTCTCATGAGAAAATGTTGTTATTCTTCATATTAATAAACTATGGGCATTACAGGTACTTCAAAAATTTAACCATTCTCTACAGAATTGGCTTAATTAATAAAGATATATGATGGTGATGATGATGATGATGTATATTAATTGCTGTGCAATTCTTCCACTTTCACTCTACTTTAGATTTGGCATGGGACTTGCTTCAACGTAATCCGAATTTGGCCTTCACTATCACTAAACCGCCTGAAACCACTCCTATGTTGAAATTGGCTCGTATGCATTCTGCCTTCTTAAGTGGAACACGTCTCACACGTTGGCAAAAGTGGCTTTATAATCGTGAGTACAGAACACTTCATTTTTTTTATCTTAATATTAAGTAATTAATATTTTTTATATTAACAATTAAAATTATATAACAATTAATCATTTATGAGTCAAACTCAAAACCTAACGAAAAAATAACGCTATTAGACTAGATGATATCGGGCCAAACAATCATTATCTTATATCTGTGAAATAAAAAATATTTTATGATCAAACGAAACTATACTCAACATCCCTGCTAGCAGTAGATTCCCCAAAATACTAAAAGAAGCAAACTCAATAATTCATAATACAACAAGTGAGGAACAGTTGAAACTAGCTTTTGGGTTTCGTGCAAATCAGTGACGCCTGATTGTCTGAATCCTACACCATTTTAGGCTAAGCGAGCCTGCTTCTCTGGGTGTGGCTCTCGGTGTGGGGGAGAGGGGTTGAGGAAGTTGAAATTGATTTGTCGAGTCTGCGATCTCGGCTGTGGTCGTTGTCGATCAACGTGAGTGTTGGTGATCGGATTTCTTCAGGGCTGGAAAGGAGGTGTCGGCGCGAGTCGCTGGTTATGGTGCAGGGAGAGAGTTTTAAGGTCGGTTTCTGATTTTGATTCAACGAGGCTGTTGATCGGAACTGAGTTAGGTTTGTGAGTGGAGGAGATCGGTTTGCTCTGGTGGTTGGGTATCGGCGCTATGGTTGGCTGATTAGTGCTCGACTGCTTTCCAGTGGTGGTGGGGATGGCAGGCTGGGGTGGGCGTCCTCCAGACTTGGCGACGGTGCTGCGAGCATAAGAGGCGAAGAAAGATGATGACCTTCAGGGTTGGGTTTGGGCATCAGGATTTGGGCCTGGGCTATTTGGGTGCTTTTGGGCCCATGAGAGTAGGTTTGGTTCTCTTCAGAATTGGGCTAGGTGGGAGGGTGCCTTGACACCCTCATCCATTAATCAGTGTTTTGGGCTGGCCTAGCTCGAGAATTTGACATACTTGGGAGGTGTTGGGTCTTTTATGATCTCTAAAATGTCAATTTAATTCAGATCATGATTCTGGTGGAATTGGTAATTATTTTGAGTTGGACTGGTGCAATGGGCTTATGGATAAGGACTTGGCTCTTATTTGTTTGCTAGGAAGTAACATTCTGTTTCATGCCACAATTGAGTGCATGCGGATGGAGGGCTAGTTATGCTGATAATATTACAATTGCGTGCATAGATGAGCAATAAGAGCCAAGCCGTATAAACCAATTTTTCCACGACCCCCCTCTAAAAAAAAAAAAGACTTTAGCCTCTACCATCCATCCCATTGCATTCCAACATCTCAAATTGCCGGCACGCCTGCGGAGGTTCTCTTCGAATCGGGATCTATCTTATTTATTGATCATCCATCTCATTGGAACCCCAAAAACTAAGGTTTCCCGATTCTCTTCTTTTAATTGACTCCATTGGTGCCTGGTCTAGGATGGATACAAAGCCGCCTTCGGCCCTTTGCCAATTTTAATGAAGGCAAGAAAATTTTTATTGGGGAGCAATAACAGTTTATTGGGTTTTATTGGGGCTAATAAAAGTCTCCGGCGATCTCTGAGATCTCCGACAACTTATAAGAGTTAGAGGAATTTTAAATACACACCCTAAACTACTTAATCCACATCCCTATTATTTTATATTTCAAATCAGATTTTATAGGTAGGTTAAATGACTAAAATAGACATCTATGTATTAAAAGAAAAATAATAATAATAATAATCATATATTTCTTATATTATTCTATAATTATAAACACAATGAATTTCTATACATGGCATCCTTATTTAAAACAAGAATAAAGTTAGAAACCATCTAATTTAAATTTTTCTTAAATGAATTGTAATTAAATGGGGTGAGATACCATGTAATTTAGAATTTCGAAATCAATTGCATTAAATGTTTTTAAAATATTTCGCTTTACTCCCACTTTTTAGTTCATTTTTTTATTATCTAAAAGTGATTATTAGACAATTTATTATCTAATATAAAACATCACAGGTATAAAACTTTGTAATTGTTAATGGCGGCGGCGAACCCTAGCCTAAGGGCTACGTCCGTTGAATTTTTTGCTCCGGATTGACAGCATTTTGTTTTAGACATTGAACTAGAATCAGAGTTTACAAAGATCTAGACCTCAAACCAAAGATCAGGTGTTCTAGATGAGAAGCTTACTATGAGCATATCTACAAGTCTCATCAAACTACAAAGGCCCTTTTGAACTTCTGGTGCACAATTGCATTGCTTCTAACCTTGCTTCAAGTAATTTTGCCATCAAGGTATTTTCATCAAGGTCTGGGGGCCAATCCAAAGGAGATTCAGATTTTCCAAAATTTGGGGCTGTTAATTAGACTTCCATTTCTGAACTGGACTAGCATTAACTGTAAACACAGATTGGATACAAGTTTTCACCCTGCAGTTACTGTTAGGATGATTGGATTTTAACCTATGTGCCTCCACCATTTTGCTTTGTAATTCATGTAGACCTTCTCTAATTGCATCAAAGTATAAGGATTCTTCAAGATTGTCAACCATAGCTAGATTCTCTTCTCCCATCTTGCCATCTTCCCTATCTACAGCCAGGGTCCTGTTTCCATTACAGGACATTGTTCTCGCCGTGTGTTGTTTAAACTACCCTTGCAAACTAGACAAGATATTTCCCCTAATGTGCTCCTCTGCCTTTTTCTTCATGGCATTCGATTTCTCTATTCCTCCATATTGTTTCCGTTGTCTAAATCTTCGAGTGATTTGTTTTCCACTAGCACTCCTGAGTCTTGACTGCTTGTAAATAGTGTGAATCACTATCAGGTCGGTCTGCTTGGTGGCGTGCTTTATTTTTAATTTTGATTTTTATACATATCTATCTCTCACAAAGATTTTATGGTCAATGGATGTGCGAATTCGGCTTGACATAGTGTTTATTGAAAAAATGATGTACTGAATAAATTTTTATCGGGGGTAATAAACATTTATTGGGGACTAGAAATTTTTTATTTGGGTCAATCAACTTCCTAAAACTTTTAATTAAGGACATTTTCATTTTTACTTATGATCTAGAACTCTTTTAATTTCATCCTATTGGCTCGGCTCATCCGAAAAAGTATCTTCAAAATTTGAGAATTTCAATGAACCCTCTAATTCTTTATTTATTTAGATTTACGATGAAATTTATGAAGATTTACTCGCTCTTTATTAGTCTGTACATAGTAAGATGCATCCCATATTCATCTTGGCTTGTGGGAAATCATCCATGAGTGACAGTGCACTGTTGATGATAGCATGTGGAGATTGAGCGGCGTCTCTGTAAAGGGGGGAAAAATCTCTAGAATTAGTGTAAAGGACATACTTCCTTAAAAGAATGTAGTTTGTGAATATTTTAATCTCAATTTATAATATTTAAATAGAAGTGGGTATCCACAAATTAATACAATTACCAAGTGTATTTGTAATGTTGATACTTAATTTGAAATATACAGTACATCGAAGATTCTTATTTCAAATTAATGATTCAATTTTGATTGTGCATCTATGTTCTTTTTCTTTTTTATGAAATAGGTATATACATACGAGAAGTTGATCATGTTAGCATTCATGATATATCTATAAATATTGCCGAATCCAAAGAAGATCATAGCAATAAAAAGGATTTCATTTCCTCAGGTACGTTGTACATGTACATAAGATCATAATACATATTGATGAGAAATCTTCAATCTGCACCATAATTTTCTCTGCAGCACCAAGATCTCTTAACTTATTCTACCATCCATCCCTTCAAAATCGTAAACAAACACACACACACACAAAAAAGAAATTTCTTAGGTAAGGATATCCTTACCTAAGCTTATGGAACGGATTTTTAGTTTTTGGCCACTTTTTGATTACATATTCACATCTAAACTGTTCAGTTTTTAGGTCTTAATGTATAGATCATCTCTGCAAAATTTCAGCCAAAGTGATGATTGTTAAGACATCCAAAACTACAATTTACACGAACGAACCGAATCTGTCGAACCGGAACCGTTCGTGTACATTGTTGTAAATTGTAGTTTTGAATGCCTTAACGATCATCAATTTAGCTAAAATTTTGTAGAGATGATCTATACATTAAGACCTAAAAATTGAACAATTAAGATGTGAATATGTGATCGAAAAGTGGAGAAAAACTGAAAATCCGTACCTAAGCTTAGGTAAGGATGTCCTTAGCCAAGAAAGACTGTGTGTGTGTATAATATTTGTTTGTTTTATTTTGTTTTGATAAATTAATATTGCTTCATAGAAGTAGTTCATTAATGAAGTAAATCAAATTTAATATTTTCCATCTTCTGTCTTAAATTATATGTTGTTATGGCACACACGAACACACTCATTCATAATTATAATTGACATATTACTTTTAAGAGCTTGCTCCAACATATATAATTTGCAATGCAGTTATGAGTCTATATAGAAGATTTGCTAAAAGCCTCTACATATTTTGCGGTATGCTACATCCACACACCTTATTTTAATTTCTAATCTATTTATTAAATGTAATTTAAAAAAAAAAACTAACAAATTTTAAATTTGTTTCAATGTCGTCCTAGGAATCCATTGCATATATGAAATGAAATCGACACATAAGTGGATCTTTCAATTTCTACATTGCATGGGTGAAGCGACAAGAATTAATAATCTCGTATCGGATGAACTTGACATGGTGCAAAAATCAATCTTCAAAGCTATAGAACATGGGCATTATGAGTTTGTTACTCAACTGTATAAAGCAAATCCAAAACTAATCTTGGACACTTGTGATGAAAATGGGAGGAGCATATTTCATTCTGCCATCGAAAATCGTCAAACAGAGGTTTATAGTCTTATAAATGAGCTCAAAGAAGAAAAGCAAAATGACATTAGCACTATTTCCACAAGCTCTGGCCTTATTCTACATGTTGCCGCGAATTTATCCTCACGTCCACAATTTGAGGATATTCAAGATGCAAGTTTGCAAATGCAAAAAGAACTACAATGGTTTAAGGTAAGATCGAATCTCTTATTATACACCCACACACACATATTTACATTTACTTTTCGAATTTACACTTTTATGAAAGTAATGTTCCAGCAATTATTTCGTTGGAAAAACAAAAAATAACCATGTGTCTATCAGTGTGATGGTGACGAAAATGTGCACCCAATTCATGTGCAGGAAAACTAATTTACTGTACATGAAATATTTTTGAGTGGAAAACAACAAAGTTGCATAATAATAAAGAAAACAATAGGAGATAAAACATATATAGTTGGATGAAATCAACTGAAAATTACAATAATTCAGATGACTAAACAATCCGATATAAATCAATCTAATGACCTACTCAAGAAATCAATAATCCCTCCACCTAAAAGAATTTCTTTTACTATTCTGAAAGAATCTTTATTTTTTACTATATATCATGAAGGAACACGTGCCATTTAAACAAACAATAATGTTCACATAGTCAATATGACCAAAAAAATTATGTTAAACCATCTTTAGATATAAATCCAATAGTAGAAATATTTATTTTTAGGTTGAGTTGTTTTGTTTTGCACCATTTGATCTACGTCTAATAGTGATATTGAGCATAATTTTCTTAGTCTTATTGAATTGGATACGTAATCAATTGGAAGTTGTCAGATATTATAAATCTAAAGATGGAAGATGCAAAGAGGTTGAAAACTATATTAAAATTTGAAACTGGATCAAGACCGACCCGGTTCCATAAAGCATCTTCAAAAGCCGCTCGATACCTATTACCGATAATCCGATATAGATTTGAACTGAATGTTAGAGTTTAAATTGACTTTGACAAAATGCGCACTATATCTGCGCAACTCCACCACCCAGTAGCTGCCCAATATTCAATCAAAACCAAAATCCGTCAATAAGAAAAATTGACAAAAAAACCTGAATTCCAAACACATCCATCTATCACTACCCGAAGGAACTTGTCTGCATGACGATGATAAACACAACAGATGCAAAATACCCAACCGAGAAACAACTGTAACTAGCAACCTGAAAGCATCCATGACCTGACCAAGATTGAACACTCCAGCAATATATAGACCATAAGGTGTCTTCACAACCAAATTCTAAACGAATAAGTAGTAGAAAAATGAAGGTCAATGAAAAAGCCAGCACAAAGAAAAGAGAGAACATTGTGCATGGTGTAAGATGCCTACAAGAGCACTAGTCGCTGTAGGTGTGCCGTCAAGAACTTAGTTGCACCAAGTCTGCAGAGGGGGAGAGAATATTTTCTAGGGTATAAAGAATAAGAGTAGGAAGGTTAAATAGTTTACACTTTATATTTAATACAAAAAAACAATTTCCTCTAGAATGGTAGTACTCATGTATAGCCGTATAGGAAAGACTAACATCAATTTGACCACCAATGATAAATTCAATTTCATAATTATTTTCAGACAAAAAAAAAAACAAATTGGACCACCAATGCTTACCCATCCCAAAGAGAATAACGATCCCCATTTCCATGAGCAGCAATATCTCACGTCCCACACGACCAACAAGGCCTCACCCTCTTCACCAAACCAAGACTGCCAAGTGTGGCCACCATTTCGAGCTACACCAGCCATCCAGGCTCCTACCCAAACATCGATGTGAAGTTGCGAACGATAGGAGTTTGTTACCTATCGTTCGAAAATTCTGCTATTCACCTGAGTTGGCGCTCGCCTGGATGACGTGGCACAACAACAGCCACAAATTTGAGTCAAGCCCCTTTATTTGACCAACTGAATCCGTTAACATTTGTTTTGAAAAGCAAAAATGCTTGAGATACCAAATAGTTATACCAAATGATGTGGTACCCGTCATGTCATCAATCTTGTTACAAAAAACGTGATGATATGAAATTAATAAATTTTTTCTTTTATACTTGTCGTTAAATATCTCTTTCCTTGAGCAGTAGCATTGCACCCAATTCTTTGTCGTTTCTGATTGGAGCCATGAAAGAGTACAAGAATTCTTGGCTTCGTTCTTAGTTGAATAAATGAATTAATTAAAAACCACCCATGCTTACTAGAAAGCCTCTCTCTCTCTCTTCACGATTTATTCTTATGGTAGATGATCATCTCCTCTTGATGAGAGGACGGCGGTCATGCTACTTTGCAATGGTTTGGATTTTCTTGATCTTTAATTTTTTGGAAAAGAAAATTAGTAAGAGCAATTATATATCATTGACCTTTAGGGTTGTTATATTTCTTAGTGATCATGATAGATTGTAACATATGCTAACAATAAAGAAGTTCATTGATCCTCAATAGTAAATAATGATACTAACCAACAATAACAAATACTAAGAAATACTAGAATTTACAAATGAGCAAAGAAAGCTCTAACTATTACCAAAATAAAGCATCTATAATATTGATCACATCAATATTCTATTACAAAAAGTAAATTGTGTACCACAATATCAGAATCTAATATAGAGGTATCATTGAAGCTTTCAATGACCTATCACCACCTAAAGATTGCGTCATATGGCAATCCACAATGGGTTGATTAATTCACACACTGGAAGCCAATTTTTTTTGTTTTGTTTCTTTTGTTTTCCAATAGAAGGGACATGACTAATGATTGAAAAAACTACATTACATCAGTGAAATTGAAACCTAATTAGTCAATGTCATCCTACCAAATAGTTTACAATATGATGAAGTTGTCCTTTTAGAACATGTTTTTCTTGCTCTGCATCAAGCTATCAGCTACTATTTGAAATGATCGTAAAAAATCACAACCAAATCAATATAGACTGTATCAAAAAAATAAAATTCAATAGTTCGATTAAATACCGAATAAAATGAATCTTATTTGTTTCCAAATGTGCAAAAGATTATTATTTATTTTAAGAATATATATATTATTATTTATTTTAAGAATATATATACCAATAGACACAATCATACAAATCCCAATATTTTTCATTCTAATGCAGAAAATATCAAATTTTTATGTGTTGAATAAGAATTGAGAAAACTATAATGAATAAAACCCTTTGAAAAAAATAGTATCAGATCTGATTGATCTAATTTGTTCTCTTTTTAACGAACTTGGTCATCCAACTAATGTTTGACATATGAACAATTCTGCATAAGACACAAATACTTGTCTTCTAACAAAGGCCAAACTCATGAGAAATTTAGGTGTAATTGATTAAGAAGCTCTCAAGACAATTCTTTTTTGATTTGAAATAACTATTAGCATAGAAATAATTTCAATCAATCGATTTAAAATAGAAAAACACATACCTCAAGGAGATGGTTTCTCAATTCATCTTCAAAAAAGCCGTGCATTTTTCTCTTTCATCGCCCAATCCATCACCATAGCTTGAGCTTTATGCTTCTTTAGCAAATCCCTAGATGGAAGAGCGATCAATGCTTTCTTATCTAAAAGTCTATGATAAATCCATGAACAATGATGAGTACTTTTGTTAATTCACCTTAACAGAAAAACTAAAAAATAAAAAGAAAATTGGTCGAATGAGTTTTAATGATCTGCATGGAAAGTATCGAAGTGGGGCTCTGCTGATGGAATTTTTTTTGCTAATATTGTAGTTTTTGATAATTTACTATAACTTTATTTCTTAAAAAAACAATTTTTTATTTTTAAACCAGAACTAAGTTTATGATTCGGATAAAAAGGAAATAATTAAAAAAAAAAACTTTTTGACTCAAATCCTCATCTTCATCTTCTGGGTATCTAGCCCAAATCTTCAATCTTCAATAAAGTTGACAATTTGGCATTACCCGCACTAACCCATACACCCCCTCCCCCCCCCAAAAAAAAAAAAAAAAAACCTACCTGTACTCAAGCCTCAACCCCCATGGATGCTAAAGAATGCAGAAGATGAGAAGAATTTGGAGCAGATTTGGGTTAGGATAGAGAAGATTTTTCTGGTTTGCAGGGGGCCGGTGAAGAAGAAGAACAAGATGAGGAGTACTAAAACACAATTTTTTTTTTTACCAATGTGCTCTTATACCGACATAAATGGATGGTTAGATTATATTAAATACACTCTTAGGTTATTAATAAAAATATTAATTATAAATATCAAGGGTTGAGATTATCTTATAAGTGTTGAGTTATTTGCACTGTCGGTACATAGAATAATTTCCAGGGATAATGAAGGAGTAAAACCCAATTGTTATTGATCAACCTCGTGTTTTTTTGTTTTGAATCGAGACTGTTAGCACGTGCGTTGTTAACAGAACGAAGGTGAGCGCCCACCAGATGGATAGCAGAAGCTCTTCCTAATGTCTAGCCAAGTAGCCAATAATAGGATCCAAGAGATGCACCACCAACCCCGTAGAAAACCGAAAGGATCAAGTCAATCACGAAGAAGTACGGCTCCACCACCGTTGAAGCATTGATGGTCATCACCAAACCACCACTGTTGAAGAAGTAGGGCTCAAAGTTGATGACTAGTCTTAGAGCAAGTTCATGCATAGGTTATCAAGTCACCTACTATTCACTGTTTTTTTATGTGTATTTTCACTCTCTGGGTCACGAACACAGTGTATTTCGTGCCCTGACCTGGTGACCCAGATCTTATTGGAAACTGTGCCTGTGACTCAAAGAGTGGAAATAAACACTAAAAAACAATGAATAGTAGGTGAATTGGTGACCTAACAGGTGAAATTGCTCTTAGGAGAACAACACCTAACAAGCAACAATAATGCATGTGGCCAATTTATAAAGATCCTCATGGGACCACCTCTAGAACTAACTGACGACGGAATCGTAAGTTAAACTCCCTCTGCAAACCAAAAACATTCTGGCAGTTACATATACCATGAACTACTGAGGCCCAAACTCTAACAAGGATGATATCCTTATTCTCCAAGCTATTAATAGGTGAGCAACCCCAAGTATGACAATACAACCTTCCAACCAATATCAAGATGAACCATTCATTCTCTTCCACATCTTGTCCCAAAATAGCCGGACAATGTAAAAAGTTTTGTTAAGAAAAATCGAAATAGCATTTAGGAGTGGTTGATATTATTTTATTTACTTTATTAATACATGCACAATAAATTAAGCTTTTATTCACATAATATATACATTTAGCTCACCTTAAAAATATAATTATTCAAGGATTTGTGGTTCAGTAAAACTATTTACCATTTCTATATGCAGTCATGTTTAATTAATTATTCAATCTAATGTAGGAGGTGGAGCGTGTTGTACCTTCGGAATTCCATGAATATCGATTTGACAGTTTGACAGCACGAGAACTATTTACTAAGAATCACAAGAAATTGGTAGAGAATGCAGAAACTTCGACGAAAGCAATAGCAACTTCTTGTACAGTTGTAGGTGCTCTTATTATTACAATGATGTTTGCTGCAGCTTTCACAGTTCCTGGTGGAAATGATAGTAACACAGGCCTTCCCTTGCTACTAGATAAAAGGTTGTTCAAGGTTTTTATAGTTGCAGATACTATATCACTTGTTTCTTCCACAACTTCAGTGATTACATTCTTGGGAATACTCACCTCACGTTATGCAGAAGATGATTTCCTCAAATCTTTGCCCACAAAGATGATGATTGGCCTGTTCACACTTTTTTTCTCTATTGCCACCATGATGATTGCATTTTCTTGTGCGCTTGTCATTATGCTTGATGGAGAAGCATGGATTGTTATACCAAGTATTTTGTTTGCTAGTGTTCCAGCCATATCATTTGTGTGGTTATTATTTCCTTTCCTCGGAAAAATTTTCATGTCTACTTATGGACCTGGAATATTTGACAAAAAGAAATAATGTCAAACCCTGATTTAATAATTTGATGCTATCTTTGATATGGCTACTTTTTTTTTTCAACATTGTATTACCCTCGGTTTTTATGTTATGTAAAAGTCTAATAGTAGTCATGTTTTCTATTCTTTCGTAATAGCCAAAAAGACGAGGTTACATTGAGTTCCTATAATAAATTTAACCTTTGTTATTTTCGATTTGTTCTTTGTTATATATTTATGTAATCTCTAATAGGTTTATTATAAGTTACATTAAAAAATGGTTCTTTTCAAATGTTCTCTATTATTTTAATATGTTCTTTGTTCTTCAAGTATTGGCTCAACATATCACAATTCTATTATAACTGTAAAATTTTAGAAAGGTTACATTGTAAATAGGTTTATTATAGGTTAGTTTAATCTATGTAAAAATTTAGTTCAAAAATATCATTTTATAAATGCAATTAATGTGATTTCTTTATTTTTAACAGAAATTTCCACCGAATTCAAAACTTTCTCCAAAACTTTCTTAAATTTGAAGGATCAAAATTGGAACTGAAACCGAAATTTGAATCCTTGGGACCGATATATCTTAAAGGAAAAATATCTTATATTCTGCCGTTTCTGCGAAATTTCTCTGATATCATCAAATATTTCCGATATATTCTCGATAAAATAAATAAATATTTGTAAAATCTGATAGAAAAAAATAAAAAATAGAAAAAACTCAATATTTCTCTAAATGCAAAGCTAGGTGAGGAAAAATTCTCTCAATGTGAATTTGGGTGAGGAGAAATACCCTCAAGGCGATACTAGATGAGAAGTAATTCTCTAAATGTAAATCTGTATGAGAGATCTCCACAAGGTGAATATGGGTGAGGAAAAACCTCCTCAAAGTGAATTTGGGCGAGAAGTATTCCTTTTGAGGGAAATCTGACTGAGGAGTGGAATCTAGGTGAGGAGAAATTCCTTAAAGACGAATCTGGACAAGGAGAATGCAAGAAACATGATGATGTGTGAGGTGGTACAACAACACTGGATAGTTCTGATGATGATGAAGATGGTGGAAGTAGAACAGGTGGTGGAGGTGAATAATAGGAATATGGACAATTAATCTTCTATAGGTTTTGATCATGCCACCCAAGATGAAGACCACAGAGCCAGAACAGCTGGTCATGGTGCTCAAGAGAAGACTTGATATGAGAGGAGGACTAGAGGTGCAACTGATGATTAAAGTACCCCGTCTGATGTTTCTTCAATTGCCTTAAGTTTTAACTCTATTAGTTTAGGCACAGAGCGCAGTGGGACCTCAAATGAATCTCATGAATGTAACAATCAATTTAGCTATGACTCTTATGGATATAATCATTATAGTGAAGTACATGACCAGTCATCTAGTTGGATTCATTCTTATTATCCTCTTATAGAGGAAACAATCGGCAACTCTAAAGAAATCTATAACTATCATATTCATCACTATAATTCGTACTATGTGGGTTATATGTCATGCCCCGATTTTTAACACAAATAAAAATCAATATATAATCTCATAATTATACATGTGTGATGGTTCAGCCATCAATACAAAATACCTGAAAAACTTTTCCCTTTAAACTAGGTACATAGTGATGCCCTGAACCCATAATGTCAATATATACTCGCTACACAGAGTTATATATTACACGAGTTTACAAATTAAATTGTCATAACAAAATAATAAGTAAATGCTCCTCAGAGCTTACTACAAGCAGAAGTCTTAATAATGGTAAAGTCACAAAATTGGCTTCCTACCATAAACCTGCTAGCACGCTACTTCAGTTTCAGCCACGATTACCCTAACTTGCAGGATTAACCCTACACCATTGAATAGTGCACTGGGTTGCCACACAACAAACCCGGTAAGTTTATGAAAGCTCGTATGAGTAACTCAAAACACCTCACACAAAATCACGGGATAAACCCACACGTTTCAATCAAGGAACAACTCACGCAAATAACGGGATAAACCCACAAGTTTCAATCAAGGAAACAACTCACACAAATTACAGGATGAACCCACACGGGATAAACCCACACGTTTCAATCAAGGAACAACTCAGGAAAATAACGGGATGAACCCACACGTTTCAATCAAGGAAACAACTCACACAAATCACGGGATAAACCACATGTTTCAATCAAGAAACAAATCATACAAATCACAGGATAAACCCACACGTTTCAATTAAGAAACAAATCACGCAAATCACTGGATAAACCCACACGTTTCAATCAAGAAACAAATCACGGCGGACAGACTAGAGCTCTAACTGATCGTATCCACTAACCCGGCCAAAGGCGATTTTCCCACCCACGATCACATTTCATGATCCACAATCCTCAACTCGTAAGTCTTTGGATCCACGGTATAAATACCAAAGCATTTAGGCACTGGACCCAAAATGTTACACGAATCTAAAATAAAAGATTCCCTATAATTGATCTCTATCAATTACTCCCGGTACAAGACCCAAATTTAATAAACGACCTGTGAACTCAAAATGTTCCCCAATACACAACACTCAGTGCTTTTCCCCTGGTCAGCAGCTGACCATGGATTATGTGGTCACTCACCGTCCGATTTCAATCGGACGGTTGACAGCTCTCACCACAGGTTTCATCACTTAGCTGTCAACTGTCCGATTTCACACAATCCCTGGTCAGCTGCTGACTAGGGGAACATTTTCGACACAACACTTTTCAAAACAATAGAAATCAACCCTTTCACAAAATATTGTTTCACGAAAAGTCACACCCAAAACAATAAAATGAACGCACCCACAATTATTGTTTTATCACACAAATCCACCTACACATATATATTTCACGTAAATATATATACATAAACATTCACTCAGGAATGCCACGAATACCAACTATAGTTTGCAGTTAACTAAATAACTATCAAAATGATAAGGTAACCCGTTTGTAAATGAACATTGTGAGATTACTCACCTCAGAATCATGCTACGTCTTCTATACATAACTGAACTAATACTCACACCAACAACTCGTCCAAATCACCTTGAGAAGCACCTAATCACCAATGGTCTCAAATCAGTATACGAATCACCAAGTGATTAAAGTTCGAATCTCCAAATCGAACAACCCTGAAAGTAACTCCGATCGAGGTGAACCCTCATACGAGACCACCCAAAGTCTCCCAAATGCTTTTACGATCGATGTGACAAAACCACAAGTTGATCAGATAGTCAGATCCTCACGGATCGATGACCGAAACTATCGAAATCACAAAAACCCTAGCATTCTCATACGATCTCCAAAAATTATGCATTGTATATCGAAATGCTCGTATTGATGAGTAGATCAAAATCAAGAATAGAAACTATCCCTGAGGTGGTCAGAAACCGCCGGAAAACACCACCGCAGTGGCGGCATCGCCGCCGACCCAAAGTCATAATTTGGCCAAACTTCCTAAACAAAATATCTTCATCTCAACTCGAATTACAACATTCATAACTAGCACAAAGTCTGAATCAAAGCCATTCGGTTGGAATTCACCTTGAAAGCTTTGAATTCCGATGAACCCTAGAATACCAAATTCCAAAATTCGATCTCCACAACTTGAATCGTTGCAAGCCTCCCTAGGAGAAAGCTTCTACATCTTCTAGGCTCCAAAAGCCCTCAAGAATCACCTGCAAAGGTGGCTTGAATCGCCGACTCCTATCAAGGCGATTTCAGCTCCACCGCGGTCTCTTCCAGTCCAGGTAGCTCCTTCCATAGCTCGAATCTCTCTTAAATCCTTCCACAGACTTCTAGAGGAGGATGAGGCGAAGAGAACCCACTTAATTTGGCGTCCTATGGTGGCCGAACGGTGAAGAAATCAACAGGCGAAGGTGGCGGGGGAACTCGGGCTCAGGAGAGAAGAGAGAGAAAATTTTCCGAAAAAGGAAAGTTTGAATTTATGAAATTATTTCCGGAAAAATCCCATATATACCAAAATGGAAACTTTTTCTGACGGCCATAACTTCTTCATACGAACTCTAATTTCCACGTTCCGTATGTCCACGAACTCATATCGACGCGCTCTACGACTTCCATGAAGGAAGTTTTCAGAGAAACCCAACGAATAAAAAGTCAACCTTTGCATCCCCCCTAAAACAATATTCTTCGAATAATTATTCGTCCCAAACACTTCCGCTCCATCCACGAGCCACAAAATTGTCCTATAACCACAAATTAGATTCCGGAAAATCTTCGGAAAATAATAACGAATTTCTGGGGTACTACATTATATGTTTTGGTCTGATCATTGCATTTTCGAAAATAGTGAGTGACTTTTCAACTACCTAGAGTCTCTCTTTGGATGCAGATGAAGTCTGAATTGGTGCCTCTACTAGCGCCTCACGCGTAAAACAACATGGTCATCAAGTTTAGGGCAAATAAATTAAGCTCCAAGTATCGTACCCAAGGGAATAGGGAACCCCACTTGGTTACGGACAACTAAGCACAAATACAAATTATCCTAGCAATAAGTATCCAAAATTGTGATTTTTGATTGTGAAGACTTAAACTAAATAAGAGAACCGAAAATAGAAAATTGCTAAAAATGAAAAATGCAATGCTAAAGTAGTTTGCGAAAAAAATTCAAGACAAGAGGGTGTTGGGTGCTAGGGAGGTTCCTTCACCTAAATTCTATGTGCCGAAAGCTAATCTAATGTAGATGCAAAATTCTTCATTAGGCAGTAGTCATATCCAAGGCGGTTCAAGGCTCAAGGACCATATATTCTCAATTATAGTATTAATGTGTCGTTTCAAGGGTCACATCAACTCAATTAGAGAGAGCTAGAGCCGGTTCAAGGGTTTCTAAGTCGCTGTAATTGGCATAAAGCTAAAGAATTAGACCACTAAGTGATTCTCCCTCACAATCACGCGGCGGGTGTAAATCACCATGCTTATAACCCCAACAATACCAAATTGAGGGTTCTAGCTTAGGAATTAGATGGGGTCAAGTCTCTAACTCTATCCTAGACATGCTCAAAATACATACCCTAGAGTTGACTAGGCTCCTAAACATGCATTTCAACCCAACAAAAATTGATATAAGCATCCATCAAATTAAATTGTATCATGACATTAAAATAGGCATCCTTTACATAAAATTTGGGCTAGGGCACACAACCCTAGCCCTCAACAAAATTTCTACTCACTACCCATAAATATATACATCATCAATTCCATCAATTTCATACAAACTAAAGAGGAAAATGTATAGAAGAGGGAGAACAACCAAAACAAGTTACAAATGCTAAAAAGCAAACATAACAAGACTTGGAATTATAATTTCTCCCTTTTACTCGAGTGGTGATTAAACCCCTAATGCTTGAAGTGCTTCCCCTTTGAATCTTTGTGAAATTGATGAGAAGATGAAATTTTGGTGAGGAGAAGGGAAAAATGGAGAATTGGAATTATGGGTGGTCTGGGGGTGTTCTGCTGTGAGAAGAGGAAGAAGGGGATCTGGGCGTGATGGTCTGGTGTGAAAAAGAGAGAAATGGGAATGGGAATGAATCTGGGTCTGTGGTGGTGTGCAGCTAATCTCCTCAAAAAGGAAGAATGGGACGAATTTTTTATTACGGGTGAGTGGCTGGTCCTAGAAGAAGGGAAGAGGAGAAAGAAACAGGCCGTGTGCCACAATTATGTTTTTTTTTTTTGGGGGGGGGGGGGGCGTCATAATGATGTCAAAAACTCAAAATGTTTTTTTTCCCTTTTCTTTTTCTTTCTCTTCCCTTGTCTCCATTTTTTCCTTTCTTCTTCTTTTCCGAATGCACTTATGCAAATACTATCAGAGATAATTGGATTAGGCTCCCTTGATGGCATTGACCATAGTTGACCCGCATTGACAATTTCATCATTTTATCGGAAACTCCAATTTGTTCCAATTTCACACCATTTTCTCTCGTTTCCCCAATTCCGCTTATTTTCTACAAAATAAATAAAAACAGATTAATTACATATTAATTGACATGAGGATTGGCTTAATTCTAGTGCTTTAGATATAATTATACTCATATAAATGCGTATAATCACACCCTCACACTTGAATTTTGCTTGTCCCCAAGCAAACTAAATGTAAATTAATAACCAAAAATCTATTGACTCAAACATAAAGAAAGTGCGGTATTAGCCTTTCCAACCATAACCCTCAGAGAACTAATTATGTATATGACCATGAAGTTGACAAAGCATGACATAGAAATTATAAATTTGTAAGGTAATTAAGATGCACACGTAAGAAATGCTCAAGTATATGCATGTGTAGACCATGCGTCACATCAATCCACCATAATCAAATAGACACATAGAAGACCCGATATAACCCACTAAACTCACATAGGTTCACTAAATATTACCGCTCAAGTGTTTAGGGGCTATATATATTTCACTCAAAAGTAATTTCACAATACGTGTCACCATATGCTTGCTCTTCGATCTCATCTCCACTAGGTAACCCACAACATTCAAGATTAAGAGGTCTTTTATTTGGTTTAATGGGGCTAAGGGTGAGTGACAATAAGAAATGAAGGACAGGGAAAAACAAAGTCCATGTAAGCTCATGAAGCGATTCTCTCTTGTAGTGATATATATGACTTTTGTTTTCAAATGCTAACTTACTCACTCTAATCCCAATGTACAACCCACACTATACTATATACAATACTTTCCTTTTTTTCTTTCTATTTTTGGATTTTCTTCTATTTGATTTTCTTCTTTTTTTGTTTTTTTTTTTCGTTTCTTTTCAAACAACTCTTTTTTTTTTTCCTTTTCTTTTCTTTTCTAAACTTTGTTTTCTAAACAATATCACTCACCCCCAAACTTATTCTTTTGTAACCTCACACTTTTTGACTTTTCTCTTCTTTACATAAAGTTATTCTCTCGAATCGCTTCACCAACTACTATGGAAGGGTAGGATAAAAGTGTTTAGGCTAGGTAGGAATTTGTGGTGCCAATGAACAAAAAGGCTAAATATAAAAAATAGGCTCAAAGTGGCAATTTAGTGGTAAATATTTTCGGGAACATGCTTCTTTGGCCATGGTGGTATATAGTCCTAATGCCTCCATCTTTTCTATCATGTCGCAAGCTAAAAGTAGCATCGAGAGGTCTCAAGCAAGTTTTAGATAAGCAATGTCATGAAATTGTACACACATGAAAAAATAAGTGAATGAACAATGCATAAATTATAGATATTAGGCTCAAAAGCTCACAAATAAGGCATGCAAGTTAATCAAATAATCTATATGTTTCTCTAACTATGATGAACGAACCTAACATAGGCTATGTGCACACATATAATCAAGCATAGATCACATATACGCTTAATCACAAAACAAATTCAAAGTCCTAGATCATGCTTAATCTATCCACAATCATAACACGTTAAGTCCATGGCTCGTCATTGGAGTTGGAAAAGGCATTAACCACTAAAATTCTAATTACAAAAAGCTATCTTTATTTTTTATTTTTTAGGGGCGCTCGAGCCCTCACCCCCACACTTAAAACCAACATTGTCCTCAATGTTGTAAAGTGAGTCCGAAAGCTAAATTCAAGTCGGAGTTAGGCATGGGAGTGAAGTTCTGGTGAAG
The DNA here is from genome assembly GCA_002564525.1 of Rosa multiflora. Classification (NCBI taxonomy): domain Eukaryota; kingdom Viridiplantae; phylum Streptophyta; class Magnoliopsida; order Rosales; family Rosaceae; genus Rosa; species Rosa multiflora. The sequence continues at coordinate 100,692 of BDJD01001591.1, forward strand.
ACCCAAGAAAAACCTACACATAATTATACTAAACTAAATGCGGAGAAAAGATATGGAACCCTCCTTTGGTGACCCTCCATTGCTCACGACCTTTGGAGAAGACCAATATGAAACACCAACCTCAAGGCACAAGGCCTTGACTTCCTTTACTTAAGCTCTATAATAGCTCTAGGTGCTCATGAAAGATCGACTCTATTTAGAACATAGAATGTCCTACAGAAATGTGCCACACAATAGGCAAGGAATAAGGACAAGGGTCCTCCATTAAGCTCATAGCCTTGATCCCATCAATTCACAACCTGAAGTCATCCTCCATGCCAAATATCTCTATATTCTCCGAATTCCAACCTCCTCCCAAAAATAACAAGAAATTAAACTACCTACCACAACTAACAAGGAAAGTAAACATCACAAGTAATGCTAGGGTTGCCTCCCTAGCGAGCGTTTTGTTTAAGGACTTCATTGCCGGTCCATATGTCAAAAGAGTGAGTCAAGGAACATCTTGGAGGATGATCACCTCCTCTTGAGAGTCAAAGGTAGAGTCCATATAGGGCTTTAATCGGTGCCCATTTACCTTGAAGGGTTCTCCACCATTTAGATTCTTGATTGCTATAGCGCCATGTGGGAAAACTTCAACTACTTCAAAAGGACAGCTCCACCTAGACCTCAACTTCCCGGGAAATAACTTGAGCCTAGAATTGTATAGGAGAACTTTTTGCTTAGGAAGAAATGTCTTCTTCACCAAGTGTCGGTCATGTATCACCTTGGTCTTCTCCTTAAACAATTTGGCACTTTCATATGCCTCTTCCCGAATCTCCTCCAACTCACAAAGATCAAACTTCCTCTTCTCACCACTTGCTTCCAAGTCAAAATTCAAAAATTTGATAGCCCATATAGCTTTATGCTCAAGCTCGACCTGAAGGTGACAATTCTTTCCATAGCACAAGCGGAAAGGAAACATGCCAATATGGGTCTTATATGCGGTCCGATAGGCCCATAAAGCATCATCAAGTGTAATATCCTAATCCCTTCTAGAAGAGTTGACCGTCTTTTTCAATATCCTCTTTATCTCCCTATTTGACACCTCCACTTGACCAGAGGTCTGAGGATGGTAAGGTGTGGCAACCTTATGCTTGACCCCGTATTTCTTCAACAAAGCATCAAAAGTCCGGTTGATAAAATGTGTCCCACCATCACTAATGATAATCCTAGGAGTCCCAACTCAAGAGAAAATATGCTCCTTTAAGAACTTAGTGACTACCTTGGAATCATTCTTCCATGTGGCCTTGACTTCAACCCACTTTGAAACATAATCAATCGCAACTATGATATATTCATTTTCATGAGACTTCGGAAACGGTCCCATAAAGTCAATGCCCCAACAATCAAAAATCTCAAGTCCCATAATGTTAGTGAGAGGCATTTGATCCTTGGAGGATGTATTCCCGGTCCTTTGGCATCTATCACATTGAAGAACAAAGGTATGGCAATCCCGAAATAATGTAAACCAAAAGAAACCGGATTGAAGAATCTTGAAAGCTATCCTCCTCCCACCAAAATGACCTCCACATAAAGATGCATGGCACAATGAGATAATCTTGGGGGCTTCCCATTGAGGAATACAACTTCTAATCACTTGGTCTTTGCCCACCTTCCACAAGTACGGGTCTTCCCAAATATAAGACCGAGCATCACGAAGAAACTTCTTTCTAGCTTGTGCATCATAGTGATCCGAAATAAAAGTACAATTGCTAGCCCAATCATTTACAAAATCTACAAACCAAGGCATCTCAATATCAACATGGAATATTTACTTATTGGGAAAATTCTCAACGAATGGTATAGCAGAAGAATCTCCACCATGCTCTAGTCTAGACAAATGATCCACAACAATGAATCAAACGGGGCTTGGCATCTTTCTTACTCAACAAATATCTCAATGCCGCATGATCCGTATGGACTATCACCTTTGAACCAAGAGATAACCTCTGAACTTTTCAAGAGCAAAAATCACTGCTAGTAATTCTTTCTCGGTAGTAGTGTAGTTCATTTGGTTGAAGATCAAGACCGACCGGTTCGGCTCAATGAGTTTCAAAATTTAGTTGAAGATCTTATGGGAGTCTTACCAAGACGGGTAGAGAGACCAAGTTATGCTAAACCATATCTTGCATATATTGATACCATCCTGTACCCAGCAGGATATCGCATTCCCTCATTCACATTGTTCTCTGGAGATGCATATCAATCCACTGTAAAACACATTAGCCGATTCACGGCCTAGTGCGGAGAGGCTAGCTCTGACGACAACAAGCTAAGGCTATTCGTCAACTCCCTCAAAGGACCAGCCTTCACTTGGTTCAACAATCTCCCGCCCAACTCAGTCAATAATTGGAGGGAAATGGAACGAGCTTTCCATGACCAATATTTTCGAGTGCAACAAGAGATTAGGTTGGCTGACCTGGCCAAGACGTCGCAGATGAGTCAGGAGACTGCACAAGAATACTTAAGCCGCTTTAAACTAGCTAGAGCACAATGTCGAGTAAGATTGCCTGAATCAGAGTTCGTAGATATGGCTGTAGCTAGCTTAAGCTTCAAATTCAGAGAACATTTTGAGGGTGTTACCTTCAATGACCTATTCGAGCTCGAGACAAGAATCGATCGGTATGATGCCATCTTGAGGGATGAAGCTCAAAAGCTGGCAGCATCAAAGGGTACGTATTACAAGAATTAGGCCGTTAATGCGGTTTTCGAGTGGATTTAAACGAGGACTTGGTTGAAGTGGATTCGGCCGAAATGGTGATTAAGCAACCCCGTGTGTGCAAAGCTTTGGAACGGGTTGACCCAAAACAAACCAAACCACCACCAACCCAAAGCACAAGCACAACAAAAACTAATACACGCACTTACACTTTCAATATAGCTAAGGCCGATTTGATCTTTGATCAACTCTTGGCCGAGAAGATGATTCAACTTTCTTTCGGCCATATACTCCCCAAGGCAGAAGAAATGAAGGGGAAGACTTTTTGCAAGTATCATAATTCATGGAAGCATGCAACTAACAATTGTGTTATTTTTCTTGATATGATACAGGATCTCATTGACGCAGGAACTCTCAAGTTCCCTGAAACTAAGCCAGCAATGAAGGTTGACACCAACTCATTTCCTGAAGCTCAAGTGAACATGGTGTATGTCAGAGTCCCCAAGGATGGGGATGCTCCAAGCAAAATGGTAGATGATAGCAAGACTACTGATAAGCTCCAATCATCGGTCCAGCCAATGGCCGAACGACTTACTATTGTGAGCATCAAGCTTGAGCCACCAAAAGTAGCTGTTCTATGCACTCGATGCCAGGAAGAAGTCATGCTTGAAGGGGTTTTAAAACTCCAAAGGCCAGAGCAGGTTGGTAACGGGGGTTTTAAAACTTCTAATTTGGCTCAGAAAGCCGAGAGTGCACCAACAGGAACCAAAATAGGGAATACGCCTGAAAATGTGCATTCCAGAGTGGAACCTCGGGGCAAAGGAATTATCTCAACCAAAGTAGGTAAGGTTGAGGGTGACAAACAGAGGTTCAGGTCTCAGGTTACCACAAAGCGACCATTGACCCCATATGCATCGGACAAGTATATGGTCCGCACAGTCCAAGGGGAAGTTCGAAGGGTGTGTTTCATTGTCTTGATAAACCTGACGGAAGATTCTTAGAAAGGGAGCCAGTTAGGCGGTGCCTAAACTTTGATCGGCCATTTTATGATGAAGAATACTACGGCCGAAACGAGAGGAACAAAAAGAGATATCATAGGGACGAGGGTTGTAGCCGTGATAGCTATGACCATGATGGAAACCTCCGACCACTAAGGACTTTCAAGCCTCCTTTGGTTTCTGACAACCGTTGGCACGGCCGTGTTTCAAGGGACCAGCGTTTGCTCCCATGACGAAAACACAATTGAGAAGACAGCAAAGGCAAGTAGTCGAGGCTAAGAAAGCCCGACTAAGTGAGACAACCAGAACTTCACCTCCGCGACCCGTTAAAAGGTCTGGATAAGAAACGGCACCGAGAAGGTTTAGAACATACGTGAAAAAGAGCACTTATCCTCCTGTGGATAAATCAACTCGGGATACTGAAGACATGCAAATTGACTTAAGTAGGAAAGGGGTATTGAAGGTTCACTTTAAAGAGGCCCCTCACCCAAAACCATTGGTTGTAGTGGATAGGAATCGAGATCCACCCTTTACGGCGGAAGGACTCGTAACTATGCGAAATTATCATCTTTTGCATTCGGCCATTGATTGGTATAGTTTGACTAAGGAGGAAAGCAAGCTTTTAAATAAGGTGCGTAGGGATTGCAACAGATGCAAAGAACTTTGGGCACCTAATGTGAGAAGAGGCGTGAAAGCCAAATATCAAGCTTATTTGGAAGATCAAGAAATAAAGGCTGATTATAATTCTCTTCCCATTTCAAAAGGCGACCTGCAGTATTTGAGGGAATACTTTAGTATACACTCGGCCGAAGAATTATTCGGCCTTACGATTGAGGAATAGAGTCTTGCATTCATATTTGAAGAACACATGGAGAAGATGGATAGAGAAAGAGGGGAAATTCTTCACGCCCTGAGTTCACCCAAGTCTTTATCAGGTACACCGGCATCGGGTGAGGAGGAAGAAAATTGTTTTGAGTCAAATGGCGATGAAGAGCCTTTCGTAAAACTTTACATGGACCTGAACTCGCCCTTTTCAGTTAAGGGACTTAAGAGAATGAAGGAGTATCATCGAAAGAATTCTGCTCTTGCATTATACGGACCAACAAACAAGGAGATGGACACATTACATATGATCGCTGAATGCCCAAAGTCAGCAACCCTTTTGCTGGACTTGGATTCTAGCCTTGGTTTAAAGGTTGCTTACCAGGCTGTCCAAGAAGGCATAGAGCTTAAAGTTTGTAATGAGAAAATTCCAATCTCAGATAGAGACCTGAAGTATTTGAAGAGGTTCCATAAGATCCAATCTGTGGTCGAGATATATTGGATGACTACTCAGGAAAGAGAGCTGATGAAACATTTCGACCACCATGTCCGCGAAGAAGAAAATCGTCAACAAGCTCAAGCAAACCAAGATTTGGCCAAATGGTTAGAACACAGCAGATCGATCAGGGAGGCTTCTATGAACTCAACCCAGAAAACTTGAAGCCGTGACGACGCCAGAGCAAGGATTTTCGGTCGGGTCCAATTGGACTCGAGTTTGCTGCTTTGCTGCACCACCGTGACCTAGAATCGATGCTAAAGGCCACCACCAAGAGGACTAGAACAAGGAGGCGAGTCGGTCTGCTCAGCTCCTGTCGCCGGAAATCACCAGAAAAGCCAGGTCAAGTTTCCTGGTTCGGGTCGGGTTTGACGCAAAGAAGAGAGAGAACAGAGAGTTCTGATTTCCGGAAATAGAAACCCAAATGAAAATAGTAAATTTCCCGAAAGGGAAATTTCTATTTATAGTGGTTTCAAAAAATATCCCAAAACTTCCGTAGACCATAACTTCCCCATACAAACTCCGATTTCCACGTTCCACATGTCCACAAACTCGTATCGACGCGCTCTACGACTTTTGTGAAGGAAGTTTTCAGAGATACCTAATGAATAAAAATTCAACTCTTGCGCCTCCCTAAAATGACGCTGAATAATTATTCGCTCGAAACACTTCCACTCCATCCACGAGCCACGAAATTGCCCAATAACCACAAATTAAATTCTGAAAAATCCTCAGAAAATAAATACGAATTTCTGGGGTACTATAGATGAATTATGCCCTTGCGTATTCATAAAGAAAACAAGTTCAGATTTGCAATTGTAGTTGTATATGTCAATGATATGAACATAATAAGTACTCTTGATGAAATAAGAGAAACTGCGAGCTACTTGAAATTTGAATTTGAGATGAAGGATCTTAGGAAAACTTGATTATGTCTAGGCCTTGAACTAAAACACCGAGTTTGTTAAATACTAATCCACCAGTCTGCGTATGTCCAAAAGATGTTCAAGCGATTTAACATGGACAAAGCGCATCCTGCTAGCACTCCCATGATCGGTCAAAGTTTGGATGGAAAGAAAGATCCATTTTGTCTAAAGGAAGATGACGAAGAGGTGTTGGGAGCTCAAATTCCCTATCTAAGTGCAATAGGCTCATTATTGTACTGAGCCCAATGCACTCAATCAGACATTGCATTCTTAATGAACTTGTTAGCTAGATTTATCTCAGCCCCAACGCAGTGTCACTGTAATGGTATCAAGAACATTTTTCGATACCTAAAAGGAACCATTGACTTGGGACTATTCATTCCCTACAGAGAGACAAGAGGGGCCACGGATGGAACTGCAATTCCCAAAGGAAATGTTGATGGCAAAAGTGCCACTCACTACGCTGAAACACCAAATAATATTTTGGTTGGTTTTGCTGATGCTGCGTACCTCACATAAAGATCATTCCCAAACTGGTTATGTATTTACCATTGGCAACATGACAATATCTTGGAGATCAACCAAACAAACTCTTGTGGCTATGTCCTCGAACCACTCTAAGCTCATTGCTCTACATGAGGCGGTTCGTGAGTGCATATGCTTAAGAACTATCATTACACATATTCGAGGGACTCATGGTTTGAGTTCTACCACTGAAGAGCCTACTTGCATTTATGAAGATAATGCAGCTTGCATCAAACAAATGAAGCTAGGTTATATCAAAGGTGATAATACAAAACATATATAGCCAAAGTTTTTCTACAGTCAACAACAACAGGCTCTCCTCAAGATTCAAGTGAATCAAGTAAGGTCTGAGGAGAATGTGGCAGATTTGTTCACCAAATCATTGCCTAAGGCCATATTTGAGAGACATGTGAAAAATATAGGAATGCGAAGACTTTTCAAGCTCCCTTGACTAATGTAAGGATTAGGAAGAGGTGTAAACATCAAGGGGAGTCTAACACACACATGTGATCATCAAATGTAATATGTGCATTGTGCTCTTTTCCTTCGACCAATGTGTTTTTTTTTTCCTTTCCCATAGGGTTTTTATTTTTACTTGGTAAGATTTTTAGTGGGGCAACAATTCATGCACCACTTCGTCTTTGACTTGGCACAATGGGGAGTGTTAAAGGAAAAACACATTATATGCCTTTGTCAGTTACTTTGACGAAGAAGGAATTAAGGAATTGTGATTACAGCTCAACTTGTAAGCGAGCTTCCCTTGCTTCGCGATACAACTTGTACGCACTAACTACGTTCTGGAAAGCATTACATACTTTTGACCAATGTCTGGATGCTCCACATCAAAGACAAATTGTTGGACATCACGAACCCACTTGTGATATCCGGTGCCCGTTGTCTCCAATGGAGCAAAATCCAACTTGTTTAGGTTGTTCAAGTGCGACATCCTGAAATAGAACAAGAGAAATGGGTTAGTTTCGGAGCTTAAAAGTACGAATTTCTGAGCTTATTTACTCCCAAGAAATTTGATTCCAAGAGATATTGGATTAGATTGAAATAGTGATGTATAATGGTCGATCGTAAGAATAATCTCAATGAGTCAATACTAGGAGATATCATGAACCCCCACAGTTCGACTCAAATCTCACGTTACAAGAAAGGTAGGAGGTAGAAGAAGAGATATTAGAATTCCCGAGTGCAAAAAAGTAGGAAAGTAAACGAAAGCAACAACATTTAGAAAAGATTACCTTGAAAAGTCGCTTGTGAGGCTAACTTGTGTCGGGGATGGGCTTAGCGAAGCTAACCGGTGAGTAGGAGGTGTGGGGGCGCCAGGAGGCGCCCATGCTAGAGAGTTTGGCTTCTGGTTGGCCGCGTCTGGCTGGGTGGCTGGCGAGTGGTATGAAGATACAATATGGGCCACTCATAACAAACCTTAGACCAACGGGCCTGAACATAACTCCCATATAGAGCTACTAAATCTCCAGTATACCATGAGGCTAGAAAAATAATCATATTGACTGAGAAGACTAGTAAATTGACAAAGTGCAACATCACTGGTAAGATAGCGTCAACGTATCAATTGGGTAGCGACTCTGAACCCATGAAGGATTGACAAATGCTTGAGTCAACTCCACGTCTTGAATAGTGAATACTCATAATAAATTTGAGAAAGAACATCATCACTCGATCAGCGGTGTTTTGTATTGAACCACCAGCACAAGTAAAATGGATCAGAATTATTCAAAAACAAAAAAACCAAGCAAACAAGCTCAAAAGAAAAAAAGAAAAAAAGAAAAAGAAAAAATTAGTAAAACAAAACAAAAGGAGATACAATCACCACGGCCAGGCCCAAGATTGAGTAGGCGCATCAAGGCATTACTGAGGGTCTGAGGCTCAACCCAGATCAAGCCCAGTCCAAAAACCCAGGGGCGCTCCGGGGTCATCTAATACAACTTTAATTTTCGACCGAAAAGAAAGCATTCCACGGTTGACACATAAAACTCAGAGTTTCTCAATTTCAATTCAATCTATCAATTTCGTGCCATTCTCCGATGGAGGTTTCCGAATCCCGAGCCTTTTGGGCCAAGAGATCGCCGGAAGGACACTCTCGGAGTCCTACCCGACGAGCTCATCTGTGCCGTCTTACCATTGCTCACATTTTTGTGTTGGATGTGATTTATGTCATTCCTATTATGTGTTTTATTAATTTCTGATAAAATCGTAGTGATTATTTCAATCTGTCATTGACTGCCACTTTTACTTGCATGCTTACAGCTAGTAAACCATATTCATGTCTAGAAAATATGTGCTGTTCTCTGTTTTGGGCGTGCTATTCCATTTTGGTTTATGAAAAGCTGAAGCTCCGGTTTCAGTTCTTATACTTTTTCTCTTTTAATGCAATTATTTGTTCTTGTGAATGTCAGGGAGCATGTATTGCACTAAATTCGGGCGAATGGTCAGAATCCCTGGCAGAGATTGTGCCTTCTCCAACAGATGATGAGAGGCTTCCTGTTGGCACGGGTAGCAATCCTGTAAGTCAATTTTGTTTCTCGTATAATATAATGGCACAATTTTTAAATTACGTTCACTGATGTCTCCATTTCTAGAGTAAAGAATTTTTCCGCTATATTACTCTCTCTAGTATCTGAACTCCTATAAAAGAATGGCTAAGGAAAACAATGACAAGCCATTCTAGACTAATTTCTCTAGAGTAAAAATGATTCACCTATATTACTCTCTTCTACATCTTGAATTCATTGTTTTAACAATATTTTAGGAAAACCAATATTGCCAGGAAAGTCTAGTGTAGTTAATCTTACGATAATGTATTTATGATAAGGTCATGAACCATTGAATCTGTTAGATCAAAGCTGTGGGTGGAGGGTACTATGAGCGTATTTATGCAGGACCGAGCCACCACAGAACGAAATGTATTACCTTCAAGTTTTCTAGACTATCACTTTGCCCTTGAAAGTTACCTTAACGACTGAGGGTTGGAAGATTTTAATCAATGAAGTTGAGCTGAGGGTTGCAGAAAATAGTATTCTGTTGGGATACCTCGTTTTATTATTATTTTGTTGATTCAACTTGTAGGTTCAGATGTCAAATAATGTAGCATCGTACAAAAACAATGAATTTTATGAGTATTGAGGCACAGATGTTCTTATATACCTATGAGTTCTTGTTAACATCATCTCCTAATGCCCCTTTCCAACAGGTTTATCAAATCAGCAACTGTGTAATCAAACTTTTTGTTGAGGAAGGACTGGAAATGTCATTTTATGGATTAGGTGCTGAATTGTGAGGTATATTACCTTACTTGTAATCGTTTTTCTTGCAGCATTTCTGACATCCATGTAATATCTTAGTGCACATTTACAGCTTGAGTTCTACAGTCTCCTAGGCAAAGTCAGCTCCGCTCGGAAAATTCACGTACCTGACGTTTTGGCAAGTGGGATCATTAATCTTAAAAATGGAACTTATAAAATTGTAACTTGGGATGGCAAGAGAGTCCCTGATGTGATCGCTAAGTGCAATTTTATTGCTGAGAAAGTCAAAGGACATGTTTCTCCTTTTGGTGTATGGAGGAAGAAACAATTTGAGTACAGAAAAGCTGGGATCTCAACGAATGGATCGATCAGTTCAGCCGAATATACAAGGATACTGCCATATCTCATAACAAGACAGTGCAAAGGGAAAATATATGCAGAGATGTAGGTTCCATTTGGAGTTTAAGTTCTTTCTCTTAGTTCAATCCTCAGTTTTATTTTTCTCTCCTTTTAGATATGATATGAAGCATTAGCACAAATTGGTCTTGGTTTTCTTGAACTTTCCAGGGAAGACAACTGATCTTAGTTTCCTTCCTGGGAGAGCAGCTCCATAACTCCATCTCTTGCCCCATCCACCTCTTAATATCTCAACTTTCTCAGATATTGAACGGGAATCAGATCGTCCAACCATCAACGGTAGCATGGAGGCTGTTGCCAATAAATCAAATATTCCTGCTGAATGGGATATATTCATCAGAATTCTATTCAAGAAGAAGAATGTCTCAAGCCGCTTGATTAAATGTTTTTCTGTCCCTTTTACAAGAAGGTTTTCTGTTACTTTTCAGAATGTGTTTAATTTATAGCAAGTGTGGGCAAGTTTTTTGTCTGTCCGTTTAACTATAGTTACCTTCTTTTACCTTGCAGAGGAGATCCAATTTCTAGCTCACTCGCTAGAGAAAGTTGACAAATGCATCAAACAGATGATTTTGCCAAGTTTCTTTACATTTTCAAGGTTGGTCAATTCCACATTCCCCTTCAATAAACATATGGACCAAGGATTATGATTTTTGTACTACACATTCCCGTGCTACTACAGTAGATCTGCTGACAGGAGCTGGATCTGGAGCTTGCTGTTTCTGAAGCTCTGCTGCTGTGATTTCGGCCGGCAGACTTTGGAAGAGAAAAACCACCGTGGGTCTTGAAGGCCGATCTCAGAGCTAGACGGCGCTGTCACCGTGGCGACGTCGGCCTTTCCGTTTGTCTTTGCCTCGTCTTCCAGTGAGAAGAGTGGTGGAGACGCTACTACTTATGTCCCTGATGGGAAGAAGAGAGCACGACTTGAAACAGTAGGGAGCATGGCTGAGATGGAGATGGCTTCACCGGAACCGACGCCCATCCCGGTAGCTCTGAACTTCAAAGCCTCACTGATTGGGACTGAGGCTTTTGATCCCTCTGTGAGGGGGCTGGATGCTATCTCTCCAATCACAGCGGCTGATTATACGGTTTGTGAACTGGAGCGAGGTCCATCCATTCAATTTTCTGATAAGGTGGAAGATGATTTATGCAAGCCTTGGCGTTATACTATTGTGCTCAAACCACTGGGTAGGCCCATGACCTACAATTTTCTCCTGAATCGCCTCAAATCAAGATGGAATTTGAAAGGTCCTTGGGTTCTCATTGATATCCCCAATGATTTCTTTCTTGTCAAATTTGTGTTGAAGGAAGATATGGAATTTGTGCTAACAGGTGGGCCACTGATGATTGCGGGACAATATGTGGCGCTGCAAAAATGGAAGTCTGATTTTGATTCAATGAACCATCGTGTTACCCATCTAGCTGTTTGGGTGAGGATTGCTGGACTGGATATCTGTTATTTCAAGCTTGATTCTCTTACTCAGATTGGTAATCTTCTTGGTGAGACTGTTAAAGTGGACCTGCATACTGCTGCTCAAGCAAGAGGTAAGTATGCAAGAATTTGTGTTGAATTGGATTTAGCGAAACCTTTGCGAGCTGAATTACAGGTGAAGAACACTTGGTATAGAATAGAGTATGAATGTATGCCCACTTTCTGTTATAATTGTGGTATTGTTGGGCACACAAAAGCAAACTGTCCAGAAAGCAAAGAGAAGGATAGTGCCACTGTTATATCAACCAAAACTGCTACCGATGAGAATGTTGTGTCCAGGGAACCGACAGCTCCTGTCTCCAATTCTCCGGTGGATCAGAGTATTGCTGAAATGGTAAAAGATGCATATGGTACCAATGTGGTAGGCCTTGGGCCATGGAATGATGTGAGCTATAAGAAAAAAAACAATAATATGAAGAATGAATCCTCTGGTAGCAGGAAGGTAGACAATCAAGGGTCTCGGTTCCAAGTGCTTGCAAATGACATTGAAGGATCATCTGTTCATTCAGCCGGACTAGTGGCACCGACAAGCAGCCCTGCCACTCCAAAGACATGGAAACCAGTCCAAGGGAAAACTAGTATGAAGAAAAGCTCTATTGAGATTGAGCAAAGTAATCGGCCAGTGCTGAATGTGAAACCATCAGTCAACTCCAGAGGAAAAAATAAAAGCAAAGCTGTTACGACTACACAAGCTGCTCAGGTTACCTCTCCCCCTATTACTGAGCGAGCAACAAGTGATGCTGATCCAAGTCAGGTTAAGGGGAGAGTTTTGAAGAAGCCTACCCGACAGAGGAAAGCCCTAAAAGATGTAACCAATGGAATTGCTGTTAGACCCTTTGTTATTCAACCACAAGTTGTTTCACAGGCTCTTAACTCATCTGCTCCTTCTCCCTCAAAGGCCTCTGACCCAAATGATGTTGTGAGTACTCTATTGGGAAAGGATGAGAATGTTTACATGGTCGGTACAATGTCATTGGTGTGTGCTAGCTCATCTGGGGTAAGTAAAGATATTATTACTGAAGATGGTAGTTCTAATGCAGATATGGTAGGTGTAGTTTCTTCTTCCATGGAGGAAACTAGAACTACGCATGGATAGGGTTATGCCCTTGGCTTTCACTCTCTTATAACTTTGTTATCATGTCGAGTATCTTATATTGGAATGTAAGAGTTGCTGCAGACTCCAAACTGCCTGATATTATTCAGGATTTGAGAAGAATATATAGATTTAATGTTTTGGCGATTTCTGAGCCTCGAATTAGTGGAGACAAAGCTAAAAAGGTTGCAAAATCTTTGGGCTTTTCGTCTTTTGCTATTGAGGATGCTAATGGTTTTTCTGGTGGTCTTTGGCTTTTATGGGATGAACGACATGTGAAACTTGATGTGGTGGATAGTAATTTTCAGTCTATTACCTCTCTTGTCACTGAATCTGCGGATAAGCAATGGTTCTTCACTGCTGTTTATGCGAGTCCTGATCCTGTTTTACGTGAAGAGTTATGGTCCTATTTGGATAATTTTAACTCCCATTGTACTATCTCTTGGCTTATTGCTGGTGATTTTAATGAGTTAATTTCAGATGCGGATAAACAAGGGGGACGAGCTGTTCTTGGTGGGGGTAGGTTTGCAACTTGGGTTGACAGAAACTTCATGATTGATATGGGCTACATTGGTGCTGATTTTACTTGGAAGGCTACCAGAAATGGGGAAGAGATTTTGGAGAGATTGGATAGAGGCATCTGTAATATTTCGTGGAGACATGAGTTCCCAGATGCTTTTGTTCAGCATGTTGCAAGACTTAAATCTGATCATTGTCCTATTTTTCTCAGTTTAAGTAGAGCTCAAACTCCTTCTCTAACTCTCAAACCTTTCCGTTTTGAGGCAATGTGGCTGAATCACTCGGGGTTTGGAGATTTTGCAAAGCAAAATTGGTCTATGGAGGAAGTTTCAATCTCCAACAAAATGGCCTTGTTTACAGATGCAGTGAAGAAATGGAATGTGGAAGTTTTTGGGAATATCTTTAGGAAAAAAAGAAGATTGATTGCTCGCCTTGCAGGTATTCAAACGGTCCTCTGCCAAAGGAAGTCTCCCTTTCTTGTGAATCTGGAGAAGGAATTGACGAAAGAATATCATGAGATTTTATCCAGTGAAGAGATTTTCTGGAAACAAAAATCGAGAAATACATGGCTGAGAGAGGGGGATAAGAATACCAAATTCTTTCATCTGTCCACCATTATTCGTAGAAGAAGAAACAGAATTGAAGGGCTTGAAGATGAGTATGGCACTTGGAGGACTGATAGAAATGATCTGCACTCTATTGCTGTTAGCTATTTCAAGGGATTATTCAGAGAAAAGAATACTTTAGGAGTAGTTGAAGCTATTCCTAATCGTTTCCCAAGAATTGATCCAAGTGATCTTGGTGACCTCAGTCGTGATGTTTCTGAATTAGAAATAAAGACTAGTATGTTCTCCATTGGTGGGCTCAAAGCTCCAGGTCCTGATGGAATTCCTGCAAAGTTCTTCCAGGCTCATTGGTCAACATGCAAAGATGACATTATTAAGATGGTTAAAGAGTGCTTTGATAAATGTGAGCTCCCTGAAAACCTGAATAACACACTCATTGCTTTAATTCCCAAAGTGGCAAGCCCTCTCTCCATGAAGCAGATGAGACCGATTAGTCTTTGCAACAATTTGTATAAAGTGGTCTCAAAGATCATTGTGCAAAGATTAAGGCACATGATGAGTACGCTAGTCTCTCCTACTCAGGTTAGTTTTATTCCTGGCCGAAATATTACTGACAATATTATTGTAGCTCAAGAGCTTTTGCATAAGTTTCGAAACTCCCGAGGGAACCTTGGGTTTATGGCTTGGAAGATTGATCTTGCTAAAGCTTATGACAAGCTACAGTGGCATTTTATTAAAAGTGTGCTATGGGAAGTGGGTATTCGGGGTAAATTATTACAGCTGATGATTCAGTGTTTTACCTCTGTTAATTCCAGAGTCATAATTAATGGAGAAGCCACTGAAAATATCAGTCCAGAGAGTGGGCTAAGGCAGGGTGATCCTTTGTCCCCTTACCTGTTTGTCTTATGTATGGAGAAGCTTTCGCATTTAATTAATTTTCAAGTAGAACAAGGTACGTGGAAACCGGTGAAAATCTCTAGAAATGGCCCTGCAGTCTCCCATCTTTTCTTTGCAGATGACTTGATCTTATTTGCAGAGGCTTCTCTTTCTCAAGCTGAGGTAATGCGTTCTTGTATTGATTGCTTCTGCTTAAATTCAGGCCAAGAAGTAAGCTTTGAAAAATCCTCCCTTTTCTGTTCTCCAAATACTGAGGAAGGGCTTGCTACTCAATTATCAGACATTTGTGGTTCTCCATTAACTCATGACTTAGGGAAGTATCTTGGAGTGCCTCTGCTACACTCAAGAGTTACCCCTGAGACTTATAAAGGCCTAGTGGAGAAGGTCCAACTCAGACTCACTTCTTGGAAGAGTCACACCCTAATTCAATCGGTTACAGCTGGACTACCGATTTATACTATGCAATCAGTAAGACTTCCTATGTCCATTTGTAATACTCTTGATCGTTTGAACAGGAACTTTCTCTGGGGGCACAATGAAGAACAGAAGAAAATTCATCTTGTGAATTGGGATACAGTCTGTAAACCTAAATGTTACGGTGGCTTGGGTTCGAAGAAGACTTGTATGATGAATCAGGCTGTGCTAGCTAAAACAGGATGGAGGCTTTTGCAACGGGAACAAGGGTTGTGGGCCCAGGCTTTGAATAAAAAATATCTCAAAGATGATTGCATTTTGCGAAAGCTAACATCACCTTTTCCTTCTAGTTCTAGTACATGGAAAGGCATCCTATATGGAGCGCAACTGCTCCCTCAGGGGTCTAAATGGAGGATTGGATCTGGGACGCAAATTTCCTTCTGGAATGATAATTGGACAGGTCTTGGTGTTTTGGCTGCTATTGCTTTGAAGCCTATTCCTCCCAATCTCGAAGGGCTAAGAGTGTGTGATGTTTATTGTGGTGGATGGGTTTTACACTGGGTGCAAGAATTTTTATCTGAGGATGTGAAGTTAAAAATTTTGAGTATGCATGCAGGAGGTATTCGCAGTGGTGATGACACGATCATTTGGAGGTTATCTCAGAATGGTAACTTTTCTGTTAAAACTGCTTATCACTCTCTGTTTTTGAACTTGGAACATCAACCATGGCTATGGAAATTTATTTGGAAGCTTCAAATCCCTCATAAGGTGAAAACCTTTTTATGGACCCTTGTGCATGATAGATTGCTAACGAATGACGGCAGAGTTCGTAGAGGTTTGGCTACTGATACTCGTTGTCCTAGATGCGGCTTCCCACTTGAATCCTTGAACCATCTTTTCAAAGACTGCAATATTTCTATGAGGATTTGGCCTGCCCTCCATCCTACAAGTGAGTTCTCCTCATCTTACACTCTTCCTTTCAATGATTGGTTGCTTGTCAATTTAAAATCCTCTGTGATAATGCAATACGAGGTTCCTTGGTGTTGTTATTTTGCTATGGGGCTTTGGTATATTTGGAAATGGAGGTGTAGCATCATCATGGATCATACTTTTAATTTTCCAGTTTGGCCTAGTTTAATCATTCACCAGTCTACCAGAGATTACTTTGAAGCAAATATGATTACACATGCTAAACCTCCAAGACTGATGGCTCAGCTGTGTTGGCAGTTTCCGCCTAAGGATTGGTTTAAGTTAAATGTAGATGGTAGTTTTCACAAAAACACTGGGATTATCTGTGATGGAGGAGCCCTTCGAAATGATAAGGGGGAATGGATGAATGGTTTTGCTGTCAAGTTGGGCATTGGTCAAGTTGTTGAGGCTGAACTTTGGGGGCTTCTTAAAGGAATGGAAATGGCTTGGCAGAATGAGTGTAGACAATTGAAAATTGAAATGGATTCACTTGTTGCAGTTAATTTGGTCCTCTCTCCCATTGCTCATCTCCATCCTCTTTATAGTATTGTGGCAAGTTGTCAGGAACTCTTGAGTAGGGATTGGAATGTGTCCCTTATCCATGTTTACAGAGAATGTAATTCAGTGGCTGATTTGTTAGCAAATATTGGGCATGGTTTTGAGCCTGGATGCAGATTCTTTAGCTCTCCTCCTACTGATGTTGTGCCTCTTCTGGAAGCTGATCTATTGGGTTTGTCCAAACCCATATTAATTGTGTTTTAGGTTTTTGTCCTTTGCCTTCGGGCTTCCTTGTAATAAAAAAAAAAAAACATGTGAATATGAATTTCTGTCAAACTCAAATTCCCATAGTCGTAAAAAAGGTTTAGACTGTGCTCATGGGTCCACATCACATCTTTTATTTCTTGACGAGTTACTAATTATGGTGCTTGAAGGCCTTAATTGAAGCTTTTCTATGGGCTTTAGATATGGCAGTTTGACTTTGTTGAAGAAGGTTGTGTTTCTCCAACAATTGTGTTCAAGAGTGATGGAAAGAAGTTGAGAGTTGGAGAGTTTTCTTGTAATGATACTGTTGTTGTCAACTCATCAGAGCCAAACACGACTGCTTCAAAGATTGAGGAAAGGCATGTAGGAATCACGTCTTGGTCTGAGTCTCCGTCTTCCTCGGCACTTTATAAATCTTGTCATGATATGGTAGGAGAAGGCGGGCGTATGGAGGGCTCGTCTACCACGCGTATTGTGAAAGCTCAATCCTCTCGACTATAACTGAGGTTGAATTTGTATGCGCATTGAATGTCTTCTTTCCAAAAAAAAAAAAAAAATCCTCCAAACTTTAGCTAAAAAAAAAAAAATGATGTTGGGAGTTGGATTGTTTACTTCTAAACCAACAATGAGTACGCTAGGAAGAGTGTGGCACTCTGATGAACCTACAAATAGAACTAATAATTTAAAGGCATTAAATCCAACTTTCATGGTTGTTTCACAAGCCAAATTAATACACACAAATGATTAAAGCACGTTAAATGCAACCTTTCACTGTTGTTTCACAAGCCAAATTTGATCTCATCATACACACAAATGATTAAAGCACATTAAATGCAACTTTCACTGTTGTTGCAAAGGCCAAAATTTTTATTTTTTGGTAAATGAAAGAATATAAAGAAGAAACCTGGCTATAAACAACAAAGCCAAACAAGCAACAAGGTTGTTCGTTGTCAAAGAGACTTCTATGGACCGAGGTCCACCTGCATCTAGGCAAAAAAATCAGATATTTTACCACCAAATGCCCCATTTTGCCCTTCATTTTGCCCATAGTCTACCTACACCTTGGTCCATATTAGAATTTTTCGTTGTTTGTGTTAGTTTCTTTTTTTTTTTCTGTTCCCTCTTTGCTGAGGTTGTTGCTTTGTTAGCCTTTTTCACGGGCCAAATTTGACCTGATGGCACACACAAATGATTAAAGGACATTACATCCAACTTTCACTGTTGTTTCACAAGCCAGATTTGACCTCATATCACAAACACCCCACAAACGATTAAAGCACATTCAATCCAACTTTCCTCATCAGAGTGATCAGACTCACAAATGACGGAAAGGCATTACATCTGTTCCAACTTTCGCTATTGTTTCACAGTGCAAATTTGAACGCATCACACGCTCGTCCTCTAAGCAAAATGTAAGAGGGGTATTTTATTTATTTTTTATTTCCCCCTTCTTTTTGCAAGAATAATTTATTAAACAAAAAAGAGAATAAATGTGACGTTGTGAGCCCAATACCATCTTATTTAGTGTTATAGTCTCTTATTCGTAAGTGAGAGGTTATGAGCTCTAGTGACGAAAGCCTAGTTGTAGCATTTGAGTTGTTTATCTAATAAATAAAAAAATAACTAAAGGGAGATATGAAGCCAAAACTCCTCAGACAATAGAAAAAATCTAAAAGACAATTCTGAAAATATAAAATATCAGCACTAGCCTGTTGAATCAAAAATTGAGACACACAGAAGGTGTTTGCGTTCGAATAGGGTGTCGCGAACTCGTTTAGTCTTCTATGGTCTTCAATTTTTTGTATGAGCTTTTAGGAGCAACAATTGTCAAGAGGTTCTTCATTTTCTAAATTATCCCAACAAAATTTGGTTAGAGGATTGTTGTTTGCAAATTAGAGAATGTATATTCCTTAGTAGTGGTCCTTTAAAAAAAAAAAAAAAAAATCTGTAACGGTATGAGTGGTGGCAATTAGGAATTTAGGATAGGCCTATCCTCTTGTCCAAGTCAATTATTTGATCGTTTCATTTTCAAATGTCTGGTACCCTGGTCCAAGAAGGGAAAAAAAATGTTCATTTTATCTATAAATCAGAAATCTGCCTGATGCCTGCCGAGTGCATATTGGAACCAAGCAGCAGCTTTCTGAAGATTTATCCTATTTGATCTGTAAGCATTTATGTTTTTATTATTATTATTATTATTATTATTATTATTATTATTATTATTATTATTATTTTCCTCAGCAATTGAGTACTTGGTTTCATTTGTTCATAATTTCATTTTTTTTATTATTTTTTTTAGAAATAGATAACTTCATTACTTATTCATGGTCAGAAGACACGTACATCATAGGTTGTCTCATACCAATATAATTTAAATGGCACAAGCCGCCAAACATATGACAGGTGACCCTCATTGCAAACAAATACGCACAATTAGTAGAGTGCCTAGCCAAAGAAACAAAACTCCAAAACTATCTAAGTTCATGCCATGACCACCCTAGTCGCCTAGAGACCGCAATTGGTGTACGACTAGAGAAGCCAACCTACATAGCACTAGACTTTACCTCAATTGCTAGACACAAAGGAAGGAATACTCTAGGTTTTCCTTTGCCCTTTTCTTTAGGGCCAGCTTCTGGAACAGTTGTAGTATATGGATAAGTGAGACGTAGAGGAGTTATCCCCACCTTCTTTTGGGACCTAGGGCCTTTATTCTTACTTTCAAGCTGTTGACCCATCTTCTTTTTTAGTTTCACAAGAGTAACATCATCCTCAGCTTCAACCAAGCCAAGTGCTTCAGCATGTAGTGTGAGTAGCTTGCCTCCCAGAATAGTCTTGAACTTCTTCGGCGAAGGTACAGTTGCTTCCTAACGAGCTCTCTTCTTGTAGATCAAAGTTTGCTTCTCCACAGCTTGCTTGGAAGCAATAGGTAGGTCTTCGGATCCAGGTTTAGAAGAAAGCCCCGAATCCACCCCAGTGGTTTGATCCCGCAACATAGTCTCACAATTCATTCCTTCCAGCACTACCGTGTTAGTCACGGTATCTTCCTTAGCAGTAGGATCAGAAGATGATCACTCCAACCGCCTAATGACCGGCTTCTTCTTCTTTAGCAGAGTAGATGGAGGCAAAGGTAGATCCTTGTTATTCTGAGCCGAGAACGAGAAGCCTCTACTGGAGGTAGTGAAGGAATGGATGGATTTCAAAACTTTTTAATTAGTGCGGAATTAGTTTAACCATTAAACTATTAACTAAACATAAAATCCATTCCTTTAACCCATGATCTTGGCTTATTGTGATATGTATATAAACATAGCATGCATAGTAAGAAAGAACAAAGAAGTAGTTTATGTTCTACTCACCCTTGGAGAGTGATTTTAATCCGATCCAAGTGAACCACCAAAGTTCCTCTTCTTGATCTCTCCTTGTGTGTGTTTCCTTCACCTTGAAGCACCTTGGATTAAGAACTCCTTCTTGTGCTTGTAATCTTATACAAGTAAAGCCACAAAATGATATGACCTCTAAGGATCTTCACCAAGTGAATCAAGAGATGAAGAAAGATGAAAGAAAAGAAGAAATTATGCAAGTGTTCTTCTTTCCTTTAATTTTGTAATGGACCAAGAGAGAACTCTTTCTCTCTCACTCTCAAAACTGAAAATAATAGTGTGGAGACACACTACTTATTATGTCCATGCTTTCACTTTTATATAATAGGAAATAACTCCAATTACTAAAAGAAAAATATTGACTTTCATAAAGCCAATATGTTGGCTGTTCCATACATCTTATTGGGCACTAAAAATGTGTCTTGGGCTTTCATTTAAATCTCATTTAGTGAAGCCCAAGCCCACACCAAAAAAACCCGACAATCGTTTAGGCCCAATAGGTTCGGTTTTACCCGAAAATCCTAATTATGTTCAAATAATAAATCTAATTAATTATTTGCTCATAACCAACTCTTGTTTAATCTTCTTCATATACAATCTCAATGATCCACTTATATGATGTGCGATCTCTTAGGTTCTAATTAACAAGGCAGTGAAGTTTATAGAAACCATTCTATTTTGTTTACGAATCAAAAACTCCATTTTTGATTCTCCCTTGTTATTAGGATTATAAATGTTTATTAATCTTCGGGGACTTCACAAGTCATGAGTGACGTCTTGCAACATATCATGACTACCCTAGTTAATGTAGAATGACAGAGAACCTATTTAATTGGAATTACAATACAATACGGTCCTTCTCTAACGCTATGTTCTAAATCACATCATCGGGGTATGGAACTGATATGTCAATCCCCTAATGTGATTTTCATTCTTATGTGATTCTTAGAATGTGATTAAAAACTCCTTTTTAATCTCATTCAATGCTTTGGCCAAAGACTCATTGAATCACATCTTTGAACATACACCTTATTTACTTAAGGATAGAGATTCCTTATTGTACACTCACATGTCTCCATGACCGAATTGATTATACCAATGAATGCATATATTATATCCATTAAGTGACACAATATTATTGCATCATCAAGAGATAATCCATTCACTCATAAGACAACTATGGTGTCTCAGGTCAAAGGACTAATTTGTATTATTGCAATTTAGAGTTCAAGTTTGA
>BDJD01001594.1:8081-20920 GCA_002564525.1 Rosa multiflora
CCGAAAATCCAACAAGTCTTGAGAGTTCTTGGGCCTCCATGCGTCACCTTTATGCCATGTCATCAATTAGAGTCTTCAAGAAGCTTCCTTCACGCCATGTACTTCATTAATTCGATCTCCACTCTTGGTTGGCTCAAGAGTCTTGTTTTGGCAAGCTTTCCTCTCTGGACAGGGTTTCCTGGTTGGACCAGGAAAACTTCTTTTCTTCATTTCTGCTCATTTCTGTGGCTCATTGTCCTTCATCTTTGCTCCCCTTGGTGTTCGCAAGCTCCTCTCTCCATTTATGAGTTCATTTCCACTTTTTAGCTCGGAGGTCCTGAAAATAGAAACTAATAAGAAAAATGGAAACTTTCCTAAAATGAAAAATGGCAACTTTCCTAAACTGAAAATGGGAAACTTTCTAAAAATGAAAAATAGAAACTACCGAAAATGGAAACTTACTAAAAATGATAAATAGAAACTACAAAAATAGAAACTTTCTATAAATAGGAACTTTCCCAGTCAAAGAATGGAAACTTTCCTAAACAGGGTTTTAATAAGGAAATAACGCAAGAAATGTAGGGAAAAGCAAGTAAAACGTCGCATTAAAATGCTCCTATCAAGATGTGATATCCTGAACTAATTCACTTGCAGGGATTACTATGATTTGCTTGATGTGCTTTAGATGTGATATCCTAAACTACTTCACTTGCAGGGATTACTTTTTACTTGATTTTGAATCATAAGTGCTTTACTCTTTTTCGAGAAGTGGTTGCTGAGATTTCAATGATTTTGAAAAGTCACTGAGGTGATAATTATTCGGTTGATATAAAAGGAGCATGATTTTGGATTATTGGAGTTTTAAATGTTTTAAAACGTTACTGGAGTTTGATTGTTAGTTGGACATTTGTGAAATTAAATGCATTAGCTGAGAGTTAGATCATGTGAGTTTTAATATTTGAATGAACTTATGTGAGCATGATATGGTAGGATATGAACTTGATGTTTTGTTGTGATAATTGTATCACGATTTCGTTAGGTTGAGATGGTGTAAGCATGTGCTCCGCCCTTGTCATTTTGAGTTTACTGACACGAGCTTTCATAAGCTTACCGAGTTTATTGTTTCAACCTAGTGCACTATTTCATGATATAGAGGTCTATCCTACAGGTTAGGGTGAACGTGTTGGAGCTATGGTCCCTTACCGTTGCAGTCCTGAGTTTATGAACTTAATTGTTGTGCGCACTTGTTAGTCTTGTGCTGTGTAGTGAGTGAGGTGGGGCTGTTTACTTATTGAATTGCTATTCAGTTTTCTTTGTAAACTTGTTGTAATGTAATATAAGACTCTAAAGAGTGAGTCTATATTGACATTTTGGGTTTAGGACATCTTTACTTGCTATTCTTTAAAGAAATTTTTTCCTAATATTTTGTATTGATGTTTGAACCATCACACCCGGAGTATTTGTGATTGTTATTTGTTTATACTGCGTGCTTAAAAATCGGGGCGTCACAAAATTCCCCTAAGAATGCTATAAGAGTGGTTCTAGTTGGACCTCCAAATTTACTATTTGGATCTCCATTTTTTTTCAGTTATTAATTGACTTTGTCAACTTATATGAAAAGACCAATAAGGATGAGAAGAAGAATGAATCAAAATCACATGATATTGCTCTTTTATGAGCATGTCTCTCATCTACCAAAATTAATCAGAGGGTTGGTTCTCAATCTTTATATGTTGTTAGAATCCCTTTGAATTTGCTAAAAGAAGAATTTCAAGGGTTTTGGGTTGGAAGTTCGAGTAGTAACTATATCGTAATATTTAATTAATTTACTTTAAGAAAATTCCAAATAAGATTGTTTTAAATTTACTTTTGTATTAAATTATGGGCCATGTATAGAAACTATTATTTTTACTTAACCGTTTTAGGTAAATTATAAAACTATATAGGCAATATAAGGAAATTTTGAAGAAAAAAAAATAATTGAAAGTAATATTTGGTTAGAGGAGGAAAGAAGAGTATTTATTTATTATTTAAGGACACCTAGTTTATGTGTCTAGCCCAAACTTTGATTACTTGTCTGAGTTGTAATAGGGTTAATTAGTCTTACAGATATTCTCGGAGATATTATTAATTATATAATTCAGTTTTCTTGTAGGCCTCAGATTCTCTGCTTGTAATGCTCTATATAAAGATGCCCTTATTATCAATGAAAGAACAATTCATTCTTCCAATTCTCTCCTCTGTTCTCTCTACATCCATTTTTCCTAAAACATGTTATCAGCACGAAACCCTAACCTATAAACAAATAGCCAAACCCTAAATCGGAATACACAACCTTGAATTCTGCCTCCGCCGCACACCTTGAAGCCCTCAACCTTAGGAGTTCATAACTAGCAACATAATCACCAGAACCGGACGAAAAATTACCGAACCGGCCCCTTGAAGTTGATGGAGATCCTCCACCTGTTCGCCACCTTCCAAATCTCCGATTGATGTAAAATTTCATCACTAGAAGCGACTTGACTTGAGGATTCCAAAACAGGTCAAATCATTCCAAGAACTGGTCGAAAAAGCACTGAACTGCTTCCTGCTGAAATAAGTTTTTGGCCAGTTTCAGACAGCCACCGGATAGCTCCGGCCAACCACCTCCCAGATGCATTTTTTCCCTGCCAAACTCCAGCCAAAAGATTCGGCGACCCCAGTTTACCCTTTTCCAAGTAAATTTTTCTAAAAGTTCTTGCTTTTGAGTATTTTTCATTCTTTTCTTTTCTTCGGGGTCTTGCAGCCTCCCTTCTTCTACCCCTCTTTCTTCTTTATAGGGGAGACCTAAGCTGAACTGTGGGGGTTCGTGCTATCTCTAAGCTTGGAGCTTGTTGAGACCTCCACTACACCATAAAGTCTCATTGATAGCATTTCAAAAACGCTATGGTAGGATACAATAGCGTTTTAGTAAACGCTATGTCTGCCCGAGCTATAATAGATCTAGGGTATGTCATAGCATTTCTGCAAACTCTATGAAAAGTTGAACATCCATAGCATTTTAGAAATGCTATTGTATAGGCTTCGATAGCACTTTACAAACGCTATCGTTAAACTTTTCATAGCACTTTACAAACGCTATCGTTAAACTTTCCATAGCGTTTGGTCAATTGCTATGCTTAGATAATCCATAGCGTTTATTTAAATGCTATTGATTCACAATCTAATAGCATTTCAATGGGATTAATGTCCTGTACTTTAGGCATTATATACTTACTAGCTATTACATGGATATACAATAATAAGTCCTCAAATCTTTGATCATAAGTGCATTATTTTCATTAATAATATCAAAACAATCAAAAGTTACACACCTACTACATTGTCTCAGTGGACAAGTTTTCCTACCTTGTGCAATATTGATACAAATCTAAATAAAATAAAGAATAAAACTACTCCATTACTTCTCTAAAGCAGATCCTGAACTTTCGATGTTGAGTCACTTCGCCACTTATTTGGCAGTGTTTAAAGGGGACTAGATCTCCTCATTCTTGACAACCATGAATCCTTCAGGTTATATTCCCATTGTAGTGACAGAAATTCCCTATTCAATTACAGGCAAAGCAAAAATAAATCATTAAATTCATGGAGGTTACCAGACCAGACAAAGAAATGCACAATCTAACCATCCACCACAATCATAAAAAGAGCCAAAGCTAAAGCACAATCTAACCATCCACCACAACCCTGAATATAACTGTACTAAGAAGCCAAAGCTTAAAGATATTTTGTTGAAGCTTTAAAGTTTCAATGCAAATAGAGAAACAAAAACCAAACAAGGAGCAAATATGTATAGAACAACAAATTTCATTACCTCAATTGCTCCAACATTTCAACACTTGAGCTTGCTTTAAGAGAGACAAAAAAAAAGGAGGAAGTTACAAAAAAAAATACCTATGATTTAGGTGTCGCCATATGCGGAGATCAAGAAAAGTTCGCAGTAATTCAATTTGACAAAGGGCTCAGGTTATATTCTGGGCAATGGTGTGGCCGTCGCTGACAAGATCCGGCACCTTGACGTCTTCGCCGTCACGAACTGTGCCTCCAAGATGCTCGTTGTCCTGCTAATGCTTTTAATCATATCTCCAGACTAAGATTAATCAAACATATATACAAGATAACAGTTAACAAAATTCAAATTGAGAAACCGAAACCCTAGCCCCCAATTTCAAACTCTCGAACCCTAAAAAATGAATCCCCAATTGATTTCCCTAAATCCAAATCACCCATAACATAGAGGAAACAAAGAATAAAACACGGAGAATGGAAGACGATTTACCATTATGTTCCATGATAGAAATGAAGAAAAGAAAGAACGAGAAAAGAGATGTGAGGACTCAGGGAGGAGACTGGAGGACTCGAAGAGTGGAAGGGTTAAGTTAAAGTGTTTTCTTATACAAAGTTGAAAATAGTTTAATTTTATAAACAAGGGAGATATGGCGCTTTTCAATTTTGAAGCGCGCGTTTCACTTTTAGAAGCCCGCTCCCGTATGTTACTCATTTTAAACTTCTTTCATAGCGTTTACAAAGAAGACAGCTATTATTAATTGAATTAATAGCACTTTCAGTAAAAACGCTATTACTAAATGCTATGAATAGACATTTTTCTTGTAGTGCTCCAAACTTAGAGTTTGTTAAGAATATATGATCGACCACACACATCATTGGTTCGATCTAATCTAATACCTTTTGGAATTGAATTTCTTGGGAGCGATTACGCTCAGAAATTCCTAATTTCTTGGGAGAGATTACGCTCATAAATTTTGATTGTTTTCGTGATAGCTTTTTCTGCTCCAAAACTAACCCTTTTTCTTGTTCTCTTTCAGGATAAGTAACATGAACGAACTGGACTTTACTCCATTGGAAATAACTGGCTCTGAATATCACAAGTTGGTTCGTGTTGTCCGCCTGCATCTCAAGGCCTAAGGAATCCTAGATACGATTCTTGAGTCTAGCCAGGACATGCTAACTATTGAGCAAGCTCAAGCCTTGGAGACCAATAAGGCAAAAGCAGTCATCCTAATGACTCGTCATATGGATGATTCAATCTAGTACGAGTATATGAATGAAGAAGACCTCAGAAGGCTGTGAGTCTCACTTGAAGAACGCTTTGGCAATGCCCGTGACTCCCTGCTTCCTGACCTAAAAGTGAGATGGCATAATCTCCGTTTTTGTGATTTCAAGACAGTTCTTGATTTTAACTCGGAATCACTTTGCATTAAATCCTTAATAGAATTCTGTGGAAAAGAGATCACAGATATGATGTTAATTTAGAGGACTCTCTCTACCTTCCCCGTCTCTGCTTCGATGGTGCTAAGAACTACCGCAAGAAGTCTCACAAGATTTCATGAGCTAAATGCTCCCATGAATATCATTGAAAAACATGATAACATCCTTGTGAAGAACTATAATTCGAGAACCATGGGAACTATGTCTATTCTGGAGTCCAATTATAGTCACACACTTAAGGAAGCGCGCCAAGTGCAAAACCCTAATCCTAGGGATACTTTCGGGATGTTCTGGTCCATATAATCGTTCTACTTGAGAAGGTAACCGCCAAAATAGGAGGACATGGAACCAAAGAGGTGAACGTGGAAAGAGAGGGGGAGGCTACGCCTTTAGCCATGTTGGTGGCACCACCAACACTAAGAGCCATCCTTATGACACTTTCAAAGCACCTCAATCAAAAGAGTCTAAGCACAGAGATGTATGTTCTCAATGCGGAGCATTCGATCATCGAGCACACATTTGTAGAGCTCGTGAAGATATTGTCACCGCCTACAAAGCATATTATGAAGCAAGAGAAGCTCACTATATGAAACAAGAAGATCAAGAAGGTGATCTAGAGTGAAGGGAAGAAGACTTCAAATCTGGCTGGGATCAATAGATCACCAATTTTGTTTAAATCTTTATTTTTCTAAGAGATGTAATAAGGTAATTGCCACAATATTATTAGTAGATGCCATTGGTTTAGTTTTTCTTCAACTAGGCTCATCCAAAGTGAGTATGATGTTTAGAAAAGTTTTGAGATAAGTGGTATTTAAGCGAGCCTTGCTCCACCAACATCTCTCTACTCACTTGGTCATATTTATTTTGGAGTTACCGAAAGAAGTTAAACGACTACCATTGTTTTGCATTTGGTAGTATTTGGATTAGATTCTCTTAATGGTTAAGAAACAATGATGTAGTCCATTGGCATATGAATAAAATTTCAAGTCCTTTCCATTATGATTTCATTTCAATTCTGAGCTTTTTAGGAATGAATCCTAGAGAACTTCAATGTCCTGTAGATAGTGTGACTACACACACCTTTTACCGCTATAGGCAATCATTCTTAGATATGTTGCCTACACATTCCTCCGTGACTATGATGGCTGGGCCATCAAGTTTAGTTCAAGGAAATGGAATAGCCCAAATTCCTCTTGCCAAATGACACATTGATTACTGTCACAGAAACTCTCTACTCTCTTAGAGCAAATCGAACCCTATTAAGCTATTCGAGCCAGCAGATTCCATGCGGAAACGTATATAGCGAACGAAAAAGAGTTCCTTTAACAATACCTCTAATAATTGAGAATAAAGGCACATATTAGATAACCTTATGTGTCTCTTTGTTGGTTTTTATGTCATCACTATTCGAGCTATTAAATCTAATAGGGTTATGAGAGAAGTTCTCTTAGATTTAGACACATATTGGCTTTGTCATGACAAGATAGGTCATCTTAATCATGATATAATGATCTGTCTACTAAAGATTTCACATGGACATCCATCTTTCGAGCGAAACGAAGCACGAATCAAAGGTTGATTCATAGAGTATGTATGACTGCCTCCGCTGCCTATGGCACCGCCGCCGTCCACCACCAGCCTAGGGCTAGCACAATCCATATTGATGATGCCATGGATGACATCTATCATGGTGATGGAGCCCCGCTGCAATCACCAGCATTGCTTCCAATAGCATTTCAGATGCTTAGGCCCAACCAAAATCCTCATTGGTTGTTTCTAAGGCCTCTTGCTCGTTCTACAAAGCCTGTTCCTTAGGGACATTAGAACTGAGATAGTCACGAAAATACTCATATTGTTCTTAAGTAGAATCCAGGAGGATTCTGTGGATCGATTCAACTAACTTGCGAACGTTTAAATATTTCATGATGTTGGTTGACATGCAAACACGCCGGTCACATGTTATGCCATTATCCACTTGTAATGCTGCTCATACTACACTCCTAGCACTGATTAGATGGCGACGGGCTCACTCCCCATATCATCATATTTTGTCAATTCGACCTAACAATGCTAGAGAGTTTACATTGAAGACTTTCGATGATTATTGCATTAGGACTGATTTTGGAATATTCCCATGTACACACCCAAATGGTCTCGCGGAAACGACTAAGATGGTAGCCCGAATATTGGTAATGCGCACAAATCTCCTTATATCCGCATCCGCTTGGGGTGATGCAATATAGCATGTAGCTATGCTGATTCGTTGACTACCCACCGCCACATATTTTATCTTTGTGTTACATCTAGTGACTGGGTACAAGCATCTCATACTTACGCATATTTGTGACAGGACCCGCCCCGAATTTCACCCTGAAATCCGAAGTGGCCCTACGGGACCCACCTTAGAAGAAATTCTATAAAAAAATTTGACAGAATTCCCCCTAAAAATGGACTACCCAAAACCTATAGAAAGACATTTACATTTCTAAACCATCCATCAGTATTCTCCTGGAGCCACCATGCTCCCCAAATCTTAACATCTCCCATTTCACAAGTACAAATCTCAATCTAATAACATTCATCTCACAGGTTATCAAAGCAATTCTAATATAAAAGGTAAACAAGGAAAACATGGATAAAATATACGCGGAAGCTGTGCTGTTGGCTATGCCTCAACTCCATGTATGCTCGACCTCAACTAATCTACCCTGCAAACTGGGCATTTGAAACAGAATGGCTCAGGGGAAAGAAATTTAAAAACATGTTAGTGTGAGTGGACAAAAATAAATAATCGAGATAATTTAAATAAAGCAAACTTGAATACTTTCCCACGTATTTAAACTTATAAAATCTCGATGCATGCAATGTTTATAAAACATATTTCTTTAAACTCAAAATCTAGTGAAATCATATCAGCCCCTCTGGTTAAGAGAAAATTGGACTAACCCTGCTAGTTAAGTAATAATAGGATATGGGGAAGAAGAAATCACCATACTGGTAAAGGAGCCCATTAGGCTCTACCTACCCTCGACTACCACTCACACATAGATTGTGTGAGGAGAATAACTAATAACCTCGACTACCACTCACGTGAGGAGGAGAATAAATCACCTCGACTGCCACTTACAAACACAAAGTAAGTGAGAAGGAGAACTAATAGAACGACCCCGATAAGGTGAAGAAAACATTCAAATCCAGTAAATCCATAAATCCATAAGGCGTCCCCACATTTCTCACGAGAAAATAAATATATTCTAGTGACGTGACCACGCACGCCAAAATATTCTTAAAAACATAATCAAATAGGCGAGAAATATTAAATATAACAATCATTCCAAAAACCTCAAGTACGATAATATGGTAAAAATCTCAAAATCCACAAATAAAATATATAATGTTAAATTCCGGAAATCACTTTGGAAAATAATTTGTCGAGAACTCATATAAATCATAATTTCAAATAATAATCAAATATTGGAGATAAACATCAAAAGCTCAATATCCAAAAATAATATCAGGAATCCATTTCCCAAATCAAAATCAAGATAAATCAATATCAATTTCCCGAAAGTAAATTATAATAAAATGATAATTAATTAAGTAAATACTTATTTTGGGAAAAACAATTGCATGCATCATTATTTAGAAACAAAAGTCCACTCACAGTACTATATAGGCGACCAGGCATACGGGTTTCTTCGTCAAGCGGTAACTCGGTATAGCGCCCTGTACACAATTATATTCAGTGAATAACAATTCGACATTTAAATACAAATCCAAAATCAATCCTCTTAAGTCAACATCTCCATTTTCTTTTTCCGATTCAACCCAAACTTTACCACTAGCACCATTTCATTAATTTACAAGTTCTAGGGCAGATTCGAGAGAAATCCAACGGTTGGATTCTCGTAATTCGATAATCAAAATCCTAAATCTTCAGAAATTAGAAATCGATTCAAAACTTCTTCAATCTTCAACAAATTCACATATATTCTACACCAAATATAAGATTTTACTAGCTAAAAATAGAAGTTAAATCACTATTCTACGAGTTGCCACGCGCCTCCCACAGTGGCGGCAAGTGGGCCCCACGCGCCGCCGGCCATCACCTCCAATGGCCACTTAATTTTGGCAGCAGCTCCATCTCAACTTCCTAAACACTTCTCTCAACTACCGCCAAGCCAGAAAACAACTAGAACTACCTCAACAATTATGAACATAGTAAACCCAGATTATGAACAGTAAGATAAAAATTCAAACCTTCGATTCTTCCTCCACACTTCAAATCGCTGCCAAATACTTGGAGAGCATCATCTACGTCTCAAGGAGCTTCCAATGGACTAAGGTTTATCATCGGAGGTGGCCGGAATATGGAGGTATCGACGTTGACTCAAAACTGCTACAGTGACCATCCTCTTCTTCTAGTTGCTGAACTCTCCACAGTCCAGAATCAATCACCAAACCACCATACAAATGCAGATGAGGGAGAGAGCTTTCCAACGATAGGTTATACGTCAAAATCTGTCGCTGGATGAAGGAGTTATGGCCAGAAGAAGGTGAAGAGGTCGGAGAGGGAGAGAGAATCGGGGAGGAGAGAGAGAAACCCGAGTTACCACAATAACTCGTGGTATTTATAGAAAATTACTATAAATAGTAACTTTAGTATACGAACTCCGATTTTAACGTACCGCATATGCACGGGTTTGATTTAATGTCCTCTACGACTTTCTTGAAGGAAATTTTCTCAAATTTTAACCCAAACAAAAAGTCATCTTTTAGGGCCCTCTAAAAGGTAGAAACGAAGCCGAAAGTAATAATAAATGTCATTTATCATCCGAAAGACTACTAAACCGGTAACTTGCGATCCGGGACGCAACAATTTGAGTGTGCCATTTTTGTGCCTTTTGCGTTTCGACAGTGCCCTAAGATGGATCCTTACAGACGAATGGGCAAATATGTTGGATATGAGACTCCAACAGTCGTCAGCCACTTAATACCCTTGTTAGGTGATCTCTTTACCGCATGTCTTGCGGATTGCTACTTTGATGAGACAGTCTTCCCGTCGTTAGAGGAAGATAAAAACACAGATGTTCAACAGAAACGACAAGAATTGTCGTGGCCTGTCCCTACTGTGTCTCATCTTGATCCCCATTAAAGTGACGAGATCACACATATCTGCTGCAAACATGTCTACAAGGATGGACGTCCCTATCAAAGGACGTAGTGCCACCCTACATGGAGGTAGGCATGGCGTCAACGCCATAGAAAGTGGTGCTCTAGCGTTACAGGCCATGACCCCTGCTAGGATGCTCAGGAGGCCCGTGGGTTCAAAGGATACTTTGGCACAACTCAATCCTTTGATCATCGACACTCAAAATCCGTCTCATTAGAATCTTCCGGATTATGGTTATCATTGAGGGACGCCTCAACGTTAGAACCTTTCTGAGAATATAGAGCTCTTTGAAAATTACACTAGTGTACATGAGACGTGGGATAAAAACTTCATCATGATTGATGATGTAGTCATGCATTTCTTTACGCATGAGTTATTGAGTCCAATGATATCGAACCACGCTCCGTTGATGAATGAATGCCAAAGTAGAGAAAATTGGCCTACATGGAAAAATCTGATCCAGGGTATGGTGAATTCTCTAACAAAGATGAAGGTTTTTCAAGCAGCTGATGCCAACATCTCCTAACATAAAACCTATTGATTAACGGGTCTTCGATAGAAAGTGTGATGAGAAAAGGAGATAGTAATTTCGCCTTAAGGCGCAAGGCCTCTCATAAAACACCCTGGAATCGATTACAAGGAGACATATTATCTCGTAATGGATGTCATTGCACTCCACTACCCTGTCAGTTTGCTAGTTTCAGAATAACTGAACATGCAGCTTACGAATGTGGTCACTATGTATCTTTATGGGGATCTAGATACGGAATATACATGAAGGTTCATGGTGAACTTCATCTACCCAAGTCAAGTGGCTCTAGACCATAGAGCGCGTTTGCAAAGAGGTTGAAACGCTCACTAAAGTGACTACTTGATTGGGAAGGGATATGTAAATGTCTGCGTGTTTCTATGGCAAGTTCAGGATTCTATCGCGGTTTATGTTGGTGATATGATCTTCATTAGAAGCCCTTAAAGAGTTAAGGGAAACCGTTGAACATTTGAAATTTGAGTTTGAGATGAAGGATCTTGGGAGAACACGATTATGTCTTGGTTTGGAACTTGAGCATCGTGTTGATGGATGCTTAGGTGTTTTGACAAGGTCAAGCCTTAAAGCACACCCATGATCGTCCGTAGACATGATCCTAAAAAGGTTCCTCTTCGTCCGAAGGATGATGACGAAGATGTACTAGAGGCAAAAGTGCCATACTTAAGAACAATATGTGCATTATTGTACTTAACTCAATGCACAAGACCATCTATCTCATTTGCAGTGAATTTGTTAGCTAGGTA
This sequence comes from Rosa multiflora, assembly GCA_002564525.1. NCBI lineage: Eukaryota > Viridiplantae > Streptophyta > Magnoliopsida > Rosales > Rosaceae > Rosa > Rosa multiflora. The sequence continues at coordinate 19,792 of BDJD01001594.1, forward strand.
TAGTTTTGTGCCAACGCGACGCCATTAAACTGGTGTAAAAGATATCTTTCGATACTTGAGACGTACGATTGATATGGGTTTGTTCTATCCCTATAGAGAGATGATGAATTCAGACCCATCACACACTAGGAACACCGCCAACACTGGCCTACGTCCTCTATCCCCATCCCAAAACAACATTTAGTGTTTTGGAAGGTTTTGCTGATGTTGGGTACCTCTCTAACGCACACAAATTAAAGGTCATTCTCAAACTGGTTATGTGTTCACCATAGGTAAGACATCGATATCTTGGAGGTCTACAGAACAGACTATAGTCGATATATCTTCGAACTATGCAGAGATCATTACTCTTCACAAAGCGGTTTGTGAATGTATATGGATTGGATCCATATTTACGCATGTTCGTGGTTTGAAGTCTACCACAGATGAGCCTACGAGCATTTATGAGGATAATCCTGCTCACTTTGAACAAATAAAGCAAGGCTGCATTAAAGGGGACAACACCAAGCACAATCAACAACAACAGATTGTCCTTAAGATCAAAGTAAACTAGGTTTTATCTGAGGACAGTGTGACAAACTTGTTCACTGAGTCACTGCCTAAATTCTACTTTCAAGAAACAGGTTGGTAGCATCGTTTGAGGAAGTTATCTGAACTCTTATGACAGTTGTCATCAGGGGGAGATGTAGACATCAGGGGGGAGATGTCTACATATATGGTCTCAGAACGTGAAGGGTGTGTTGCACTTTTTTTCTCCTTTGACAGAAGTTATTTTTGTCCCACTAGGTTTTATTACTCGGCAAGATTTTTGACGAGACAAAGAGAGGAGCACCACATTTGGGCAACACAAGAGGGAGTGTTTAAGGACACCTAGTTTGTGTGTCTGACCCAAACTTTAATTACTTTTCTGAGTTTTAATAGGGTTAGTCTTACAGATATTCTCGGAGATATTATATTCATTGTATGATTTAGTTTCTTTGTAAAACTCAGATTCTCTGTTTGTAATCATCTATATAAAGAGACCTCTATTATCAATGAAAGAACAACTCATTATTCCAATTATCTCTGTTGTTCTCTCTACATCAATTTTTCCTAAAACATTTATTTATTTATTTATTCTTTCATTTTT
>BDJD01001594.1:23326-34313 GCA_002564525.1 Rosa multiflora
GGACTTTTTAGGTGAAATTCGAAGGTCAGGGACTGAAACGACGAAACCCTATAAGTATAGGGAGTAACCAGTATTTAACTCATTAAACAAATATGTAGCCCAAATCGAACCCTAGTCTTAAAACTAACACCCAAATCCACATGAATATTTAAACAACTTCCGTCGTAGTCTTGCTTCCACCAAAAAGCTTCGTGGTGGTCCATCGCTGGCCTTCTCCAATTTCTCTGTTGAAAAGAAACATTTGAGCTTCTTCAACCCGCTACCAAGAGAAGATGGGCCCAACGATGTACTCCATGCCACCCTCCAGCTTCGTGGAGTCGGGTCGTATTGCATTCGTAAAACTGATCGATTTCTTTTTCAAGGGTGTTGGGCTATAGGGTGCTGCCTATTGGTGGAGATGCTCTTAAGGGTGCATGTCTATATTGTTGTCATGCTATGGTTCAATATTGATTCTCTAAGACTCTAATTACTAACCCAAATTGAGCTACGCAGGTTGTTTGCTTGTCTCGTGACTTGTGAGTTGTTTATTATGCAGGTTTCTTCTCCTTCTATTCTTGCGACACTTGCTTGGAATATCAACCTTCCCATTGAATGGACTGCACCCTTGGAATCCTCTAAGCAGCGGCCCCGGTGCGTAACAAGAACGAGCTTACGAGCCCATTGAGGACATTTCTGCCAAACTAAAGAGGGTTTTCCTTTTAATGGATGGAATCTTCTCCAAAACGAAGAAGAAGATCTCTGTTACTCATGAAATTATTTCTATAATTTCTGAACGTAACCTCTCTCAAGAGCTGCTATCGAAGATCTAGTTTCAATCGATTATTTTAGTACTTCAAAAAAAAATTTTGATTATTTTTGTTTATGTGACTCAAGAGTAAAGTTGCTAAAACTTGAAAATGACTAAATGAGAGAGAGAGAGAGATGAATTAAGTCACAGGAGAAAGTCTTGAGTACGGCAGACGCAAGGAACACGTGGTACGGGCTTACCAATCAGATTTTTAGCAGGGAGTATTTTAGGTATTTCATTTTTAAAAAACATAAACAGTTTCAAAATAAAAGAAATTTTTGGTGAATTCTGATTGGACAACCGCTTGGACACGTGGTGCGGCTGGCTATCGTATGTAAGAATTTTTCTCAAGTCAAATGACACACAAGCGTGGAGTGGGCATTAGATTCTGCCATTCTGGACATTGCAGTAAACACTGCTTTATTTTTTTATTTTTTATTTTTTTAATTGAGGAGAAAACGAATTACAACAAGAAACCCTCGGACAACCGAGGTTAACAGAAACAGTAGACACTGCATTGGTGGGTGTAGAATGCATGTTATTATTTAGGGTATTATAATTTTCTTTGGTCTTACGTAGGCGGCCTGCAATATCAAAATTGTTATAAAAGTAAATAAAAACAAAAGGGAAAAAAAATATATAAAAAGAGACTGATTGATTGACCATGTATTGTCCCATCACAAAGGTCGTGATGATTACCAAAATTTAAAGTCTGTACCCAATTTCTGAAAAGATCCTAATCCTCACTTCACCCACGCGCCCAACACCGATTCAAATTTCTTCTGGGATTGTGAGTTGTGTGGAATACACTCTCTTCTCTGCAAGAGTGAAACTGGAAAGTTAATATTCTCATACTAGTGTATTGTCTGTCAAAACCCAGTACTGGAATAATTGCTCTATTCCTCTCCCATCTCTTTTCACCGGAACTGAAGCAACAACTCATACACACACACAGAAAAGATAAACCCTAGCTACCTACCTAGCCCTAGCAATTGGCTTAGCTCCTAAACATACAATATTACAATACAATACCATACAACACAACACAAAACTACAGAATAAAGAAAGGATGGAAGGAGAGAGATCATGCGTCGAAAAGAAAAACCCAATCTAGATTCTGGGTTTTGTACCCATATATGCAGCTCTACTTGCAAAGCTGTTTTATGGTTTTTTTTCAACTCACCTACAAGCATCAAAAGATCTTGTTCGGCTATTCTATTGATCCTATTTCTACATTGGATTTCCCATATGAGTTTCAGACCTCAGAACCTAGGTAGCTTATTATGACTTATGACTTATGACTTATGTTGTGGCCCTGAATATTGCAATCTTAGTACTAAGGGTGATTATGGTAAGATTATCTTCTTAAATATAGGGTTACTTTTGGTAAAAATATCGTTGAACCAGTCATTATATAATAATACGTACAGTAAATCAAAGCTGAAATGTCATTACCAGATTTGCTGCTACTTGCTGGCTAGAGTGGTCGCTTTCTAAATGATTATTATCCTTTTTCTGAAAGCTTTGCATGTTATAATTCAATTACGACATTAATAATGCCATGATTAATTTGCATTGAAGATCTTCTGAAACCTAGCAGGAATTTGGTATCAGCATCACAGTATGCATCAGACTATCAGAAAATTCAAACCCCACGTAGTAATGCATATGGTCCATAACATATGGACAGGGAATGATGAAGAATCATAAAGGCAAATTGACTCTGATGATTTGCTATATAGTCACAAACCGCTTTGCCCTTTGCATGCTTACTGTTCCTCTGTTACAAACTTACAAGCCTTCATTATTGCAAGAACCAATCCAACCATATATAGCGTTTGCTTCTCACTTGTTTTTTATAATTGTTGGCATGCATTTGAAATCTGAGGAACTTGAAAATCTGAAAAACCTTTTATTCTTTCGAATGAATTGAATTGCGTAATTGAGAAGGTAAAAGATATGAGACAGAGAGAGAGAGTGTCAGAACGACAGAGAAGGATGGTAAGTCACATTACTACTCATCACACCTCTCTGCAGCTTTCTTCTGCTGTCTACGTACGTCACTCACTCTTCCCCCTTCTCTCAAGTCACTAGTCACTACCACACCATGCAATACATATACCTCATATTCCCAATACTCTCTCTCTCTCTCTCTTTCTCTCTCTTCCTAGCTAGCCCTAGCTATGACCAATCTGATGCTCTAGTCTGTTTGACTTTATTAATAATAAAAACATATTTGGAATATATATATATATGTCAGCCCTTTCTGTATTATTTTATTATATTTTATATTCTTCTCTGTTTTCAGTCTCTAATTTCACTATATATACCCCATCCATCTCTTCACATACCATGTCTTCTCCCATATACATCACTTCACTGGCACCTTATAAGCAAACACTAGTCCTCTTCAATTCAATGCCTCCTCCTGTCTTTTCTTTCTCATCCCCTAAATCGCTGGTCAAATATGACTTGCTATCACCTGAGAAGTCACTTCCAATTTCTTGGATCAAATACCACAAATGGAGAATGAAGGAGAAGCAGCAGCGGCAGCAGCTTCAGCTTGTGAAGTTGATTTTTATTTGATGGTGCTATCCTAACTGAGCTTTCCAGTCCTCTTTTTTTGTTTCTTTCTTTTCCTTTTGTCTGTTGTTTAGTTTTGCATTTTGCATTTCCTCCGAGACGTTTTACTTCTCCTTCTCTATGGTTCCTTCTTTGCTAATCCGCTCACCATTTCCCCTTACATTTTCATCTCTCCTTCTGTCAATTGTCTGTAGCTTTCTTCTCGTCCCTCTTTCTTGACCTTGCAAGACTTTTCAGTCGGTCCACAGCCTCTCTAACCTCCCTCTACACCCTTCTTAACCATCCTTGTCTATCCCTCTTGAGCTTTATGTGCTAAGATATGTACTCCAGCTGCACTATTTTTTGTTCAATATTTGGATATGATGCATGTGCATGAGTGCATCATCTCAAGGAATGTAATATACTGCTGTAACATTGGCTTGAATAGAAGTTCAGGTATTTCTTGAGTTTGTTTGATATGGAATTTATGTATGTACCCTCATGTAATGTGTAATAATCGGTGGAGCAAAAAGACCAGCAGACAGTAGTTCCTGGGAATGTTTGTTGTACCGCATGACCAGAGATTGGGACAATATTTCATGCTTTGTATCCACCAGACTCGAATTATTTATGCGATACTCGAATTATTTATGCAGGATGAGTTAAATGTCTCTTTTTTTTTTTTTTTTCGAAATTGAGTGAAATGGTTGTAAGCTAGATTCCCAATTCTTCTGTTCAGAATATGATGTACAAACAATTTTATTGGCCAAAACTGGGAGTTTATCAGTGAATTCACTGAAGATTTTTTTTTCCTTCTTGGTACAGATTTCTTTTGAATGAATATATATTTACAGCTTTGCTCCATCCAATTATCACCGCAGTAGCAAATGATTTGAGTCACACCAAGGCCAGAACTGAGATGGAAATGCGTTTAAAAGAACTCGAGAGTCCAGAAGAAAAAAAAAATACAAATAAGGAAAAAAAAAATACAAATAAGAAGAAACAATGTTATTCAGCATCCGCTGCTAGTCATTGCTTGTTGATTGAGTGCAGACAGCCATGACCTTCTGCCCTCAGGCTGAGAAGTTGTTCGTCTAAAGCCTGATCTCAAACATCTACGAGCAGAGCACGGAACCAAACAAGGTGTAATGTTTGAAACTCCTCCCATGCAAAGGCCATAGTTGAGTTTGATAGATGGGAACTTCTGGAAGCTCTGGGACCGGAAATATCCCAGCGAACATTTCCGAGAGGAACGAAAACTGGGCTTGCATAAAGGGGTGGTTATTGAGGAGGTTGTCTCTGGTTCCTCGGTAGAACAGCGGCAAAATGATAGGGATAAACTAGTTTTTGCCATCCCCTTCACCATTGGTCTTGTTTTTAGAAGCTTCGCAAATGAAACTATGCCATTCCGGCAGAGAGGACATGCGATTGATCCCAAGGGACCACGCGCCACAACCGCGCTGCAGTTTGTCGAACAAAGGTACAGGGCACAACTTATGCAGAACTCATGATCACAACCTGCACCATGAAATCTGTTAATGTCCTTGGAAACAGACAAATTTATGCATAACAGAACTATGTGGCAATGGAGCACAAGAACAAATCATTCTAAAGAAACTAAGTGTTACCTAGTGAGCACTTAACTGTTAAGTTTCAAAAACAGGAAATTATCTATCTATAACAAGAAGTTTGCTCAACTCAAGGCTGTTATTAGTTCAGTTTATTTCCAGACGGAAATATCATTCATGTTGTAGCTTCATGTTCTCAGAGTTGCTCATCGTTTCAAACGTCTTTTCCATTTTCAAAGTTACCCTTGTGATATCAAACTTCTGTTTGGATTAATGTACCCAATGCATTTTACTTCATCTAGATTCCAACTGCAAGTAACACCACCTCAAAAATGCTGCCCTCTAATAATTATCAGCACCAAACTGCACCTTAACTCACCATCAGTATTCTCTGTAGATGTAAGAGGCTTCAAAGGAAATTTTAATGGCCAAAATCAAGTACATGAAGCATACAAATGATCCTAAACAAGGAACAAAAAGAAGGGCTGCCTTCTTAAATTTGAAGTCATCTCACTTTTGAAAGAAACGTCAACATAGAGCCATGGAAATGGAATGTCCAACTGAAAAACAATCTAAAGAAAACACCCATTAATTAGCAGCTCCAAACCTTTAGAGGCCCAACTACTTCTTCCAGTAAAGATGACTCAACTTGGGAACACAGAAACTGCAATTCAATACTACCTCATGTAGGGCACCATAGAACAATGACCAAACTAAACTAAGATAAGATCTGGAAGTTCTATTCCCACCTAACACAGCTCAATTTGCATATGCAATGCCGGTTCATTCATAATCACAATCATACCTAAAGAAGCCATCCATGAATAACAGGAGAAAGAACTTGAGCACTGAAGCTACAGCTATAGCAATACTTGTCCAGTTAAAGTGGAAAAATGCTTCCTTTTACATGATAAGATTTAACATTAAAATTCCTATTGTAGGTGAAGCCACTTATTATGTTCAATAGCCTTAGCATGGGAACTGACCACTGCACTTAACCAAACATAGAGCATTCAGTAAATGCATTTCCCTCCAAGCTAGACTAATGCTATACTATTACCTCCACTTCTACCTGCATCACCAGTACTTAATTTGAGCCCTCACAATGCAAGTATGTATTTGCATTTGTTAATGGGCATTAAGAATGCTGGATACACATCATTCATTCTCTTCTCCACCAGTACACATTTATTTATTCTCTTTCAAAAACAATCTTTGAATGCAAAGATAAAGATGCAACCCCAAAACCAGTCAACTTCAACACTCTTAAAACTTGTCTAATTTGTATACAAATACATATCACGAAGTTTAGACAGAGATGGATAGTTGTGTTGACAATCTTCTAAGAAAAATTTACCTTCTGCAGCCACGGTGCACTGTCTTTCCAAACAGACAACGCATGGATCTTCGCATGCAGGTAAAGAATCATTGTTCCTCCATCCACATTCTCTGGAAATGGAACCAATACTAGAGTTATAAGGTTAAAGTATACAAACCCAAATTGGTTAACGCCAAATTTGTAATAAGAGGTTTCAAGAGAAAAAGAGTGTAGGGAAAAACCTTATTCTATTGAAAATATAACCAAAACAAAAGAGTTTATTTGACTGGAAAAACTATTTTCTGCATTACCAACAAATACATGTTTTCTAAGCCATACAGTTTGTCAAACTTGCTTGTATCAAAATCTATCATAAAAATAAGTGACTTATAAAGAGATATTTACAACTGAAAGTTATTCACATGGAGTAAAAACATGTCAAAATGACAGGTTCATGCAACAAGAAGAATAATTTGATCTAAAAGCTCATGTTAATATAGCTTCGGCTGTTTGTTTATTTCTGACCTGATCTATTGATTTGAGACAATCAGAGTTACAGAATTCTTGAGTGGAATGAGTTTAGATATTACAAATAATTCTTTAGTGTAGTATTAGCAACAGAATTAACACAATGTACTTGCCTAGCAATCTTCACAATGCTCATTAGGGGAAGGGATAGGTATGGTGAAGGAAGACTAGGAAGTATCTGTGACTGGCCTTCTTGCTCCGTGCTAAGGACTTCCTCAAGCCAATCTCTATGCCATGAACGAGCCACCATCAAGGGCGTCCATCTTTGAACAAATAACAAAATCAACCGGCTCAGTTAAGAACTGATAGTGAATAAAGAAAGAATAAACAGACAAAAAATTGAGGCTTAACCAAAAGGTTCAAGTATCTCAGTAGAACTAGAGCCAGTAATACAACCTAGTATATAAGGATTAAGGGGTATACAATTAATCTCTTAAGGAACTGCAGATAAAGACGTACCAAACTCATTATGTCAAGGAAAAGATACAATAGATCATTGAACTAACACCCAAACTTTACTGCCCCATGATTGACATTTTAAACCGTGCATCTATCTAATTGTTGATTTAGTTGACATTTACAGGCTCAACATTGCTTAATCAGAGCTTATAAGACAAGCAGACAGGTGAATGGAGACACAGAAAGATACAGGTTCAACCCCACCTTCACCCCACATATCAACAAATATATGAATAATTGGGGGTTGGAAGATCCAAACCCAGGACCTTCTAAGGCAGATAATAGTATCCACACTAAACAAATGAATTTGGGGACATGTAGCAATACCAACACTCTGGAATCCATGTAAAATAGGTCAAAGTATTATTTAAAGAGCTCTGGAAAGTGAAAGTTACAGTAGCTTTCCAAATAAATCAAAATTGAAGGAGTTCAAAACATATACCGGTTTGCATTTTCAGCTTTCAGACTGGCACCCCTGGAAATCAAAATCTGACCACAGCATCAAACATTAGTAACAATCATCATGATGCCTGTAAGGTTGTAGCATTTTAGAGCATATCTTTAATAAAACTAAGAGCATACTTGACAACACTGGGCATTCCCTCCACATGCAGCATAATGTAGGGCTGTGCTTCCAGCCCCTGCAAATTAAAGTGATCAGTTATTGGAGATGTAACTGCAAAATCATCGGGGAATGATGGGAGTCTTAAACCTTTCATGATGATAATCAACAACATCACATGGAACTACATCAAAAATAATTAAAAAAATGTCTTCATAAGTAATTTACAAATGCACCACTATGAATCTATGATTGTGCTCTCTTTCTATACCAGAGCACAAAAGGAAATACACTTAAAAAGGTTCCCAGAAGGGTTGGAATAAATATTGAATCTATAGTATACTACTTAATATGCCTGATCTAATTCCAATATTCTAATACAACTCAATTGATTTACCAAGGCAAGTGATAAATTAAAGTTAAACCATATGAGATTTTCAATTATCTGAATCATAATTGGACAGTGCTATTTGCTGGAAAAAAAAAAAAGAAAAGAAGAAGATGAATTAAATTTGTTACCTATTAAATCAATTGTAGCTCCATCTTCCACAGTAATTGCAAAAACAGAAGCCCCCAAATCCAAAAGTAGTTGTACAGTTTCAAGATGACCATTTAGTGCTGCCATATGCAGAGCAGTGATTCCTCCATCAGCAGGCCTATTAATTATCTGACCCAAAACACTGGAAATGGGGAAGGAAAATAAATTAATTAAGAGTATTGGAAAAGACAAGGAAAGTGAAAAAAGAAATGGATGTTGAATTACTCATGATCAAACTCTGTAATTGGTTCTTCATTCTCTAATTCATTCCTTAACATACTCCAAAAATCCGGAGAGCTGGGAATGTAATCGGCAAGGAGGATTCTGATGCACCGAGTATGACCATTCAAAGCAGCAAAGTGGAGTGCAGTACCCCCATTCAGATAATCTGCTCTGTGAATCTAAATCCAGTTTTCAAAAATGTCACATTTCTTAACCACATTTGTTTCAGGACTACTGGAAAAATGGCTTATGAGTATACAATCTTACGGTGGCTTTAAACAGAATCAGGGTCAGAACAACCTCCCAATGACCATGTTGGCAAGCTTGCATCAAAGCAGTCTGTACATCAAGATTTAAAGCACAGTATAAATGTGTTGATAGAAAGCTTGTTTCTAAATCATAAGAAAGCAATTTTGACGAGGTAAACGCCCATATTAATTGATAAAAATGCCAAAAGTTTCACTTCTAAAATTACCTGACCACGATAATTCCTGAGATTAATATCAACTCCAGACTCAAGCAAGAGTGAAACTATCTAAGGATGCCAAACACATATTAATTGAAAAAATGCCAAAAGTTTCACTTCTAGAATTACCTGACCACGATAATTCCTGAGATTAATATCAACTCCAGACTCAAGCAAGAGTGAAACTATCTAAGGATGCCAAACAAAAAACAATCACATCAAAAGTATGTAAAACACAAGGAGATCAAAATCTCTGAAACTGGCATTTGATAAACATATACCTCATGGTGGCCCTGAGCTGCAGAATAATGGAGTGGAGAATTACGAACACCAAAAGTGGAGTACCTTGCTAGACGAGGATTACATTCCAACAAGGCCTTGGCCTCTTGAAGATCTCCATCTCTTGCAGCTGAAACTAACCTCTCCCCAGATGCTGAGCATCCGAAAGAGTTTCCCATAACGCTTAGAAATTTCATGCCCACCCCAAAATTGAGAGAATACTACAATCAATACAAACTAAACCAAAAATTGCTTCTGATTTTCCTCAAATGCAAGACACCAAATCCTTAGTCCACCCTTACATAGAGATAAAACACCTTGGGAGATGAAGTTGTATATACATGAAAATCAAGGTCGTTGGTTCCCTTTACCAAAACAGAAACAACTACCCACAACGGTTTCTGAAAAGGAAATTGGTTGTAACGGTAAGAATCTCAATGTGTTATTCCAATGGGACAGGGAGTGAGTGAGACTTGTTCTTCTTCTGCACATAAACCTTTTTATCAGAGCAAAAGAAGAACAAACCACTATCTAACTGCCAATAAAAAATTTGATTTTGGATGTCACTGTTTAGAAATTGAATGTAAAAACATTTTTTCCGTGAACTTCAAGAAAACCAAATAAAACACACAAGAAGCGTCAAAACTCTATCAAACAAAATCCCATTTCGTCACACCCATTGTCCCCAGAGAATCATAACATTTCAGACCCACTTGGGCACTAGCACTACCAGACATTCCTCCCAGAATCCAGACTTCCAATACAGACAATACCCAATTCCTCCCCAAAAATCAAAACCTTCAATGCCTACATGCGAATTGAATCAATCCCCAGTTTTCAGATATGCCATAAAGGATCAAAATCTTCAAAACCCAGATGGCATATCCCCTTCTTTTGGGGTTTCTTGATCATCTTCTAAAGGAAAAAGACCACAGATAGATCATACTATAATGGGTGTAGGCAAAAGGAAGGAATGAATGGATGGATTGGAATAAGGTAGGAATTTTTGGCATCAAAAGAGGAAAAGAAACTCTAAAAGGGATAAAAGGGGGTGATTTATTTACAACTCCTTCCTTAATATCAACCAACAATAGGAGGAGGAGGAGAGGATGCCTGCAAGAATAGCGTGTCTCCATGATGAGATATTATTAGGCAGTCAACTTAGTAGTTGGCTTGTTCTTTTCGCATCTCTGTCTCTCCCTCCATTTTTACTTCCCGGAGAAATTTTACCTAGTCCACGCACGTCGGCTGACTTGGCTCATCCTCATTATTTTGTGTTTTTTTCTTTTTCTTTTTCTTTTGACAAGAAAGAGAGATTGTGTTAATCTCAAAATTAAGGGGGTGTATTTAATTCAGATTTTAAAAGATTTTGTTTGAGTTTCTATAATTTATGGATTTACTTAATCCACGGATTTTTTAAATTCTATATGGACTCTGATTGATTTACTGGTATTTGTTTAGATTTTACAAGTCCTTATGATGTTTTTGGTAGGTTAATTTTTTTTTTTCTTCTTTAAAACCAATGGATGTATGGATCCAACTATAATGCTATATTAATGTCAAAAAAGTGTGTATGTGTCTATATAATATATGTGTGTGTGTGTGTGTGTGTCATCTTAACAATACCACTGAAAGTGAGCTTAATTAGCTAGACCAAGGCTATAGTGATAAAAAAAAAAAAAAATTATCATGCAGAGC
>BDJD01001594.1:41069-58797 GCA_002564525.1 Rosa multiflora
CGCTCGTTTTACAAAGCCCGTTCCTTAGGGAAATTAGGACTAAGACCGTCCTATGCAAAGGAAATGAACATATTCATTATGTTCTTACATAGAATCCATGGGGATTCTGTGGATTGATTCAACCAACTTGCGGACGCTTAAATATTTCATGATATTGGTTGACACGCAAACACGCTGGTCACGTGTTGTGCCATTGTCCACCTATAAATGCTACTTATGCTACACTCCTAGCACATATCATATGACAACAGGCTCACTCCCCAGATCATCATCCTATTCAGTCAATTGGATTTGACTATGCTAGAGAGTTTACATCGAAAGACTTTCGATGGATATTGCAATGAGACTATGATGGGTCCTTACAGACGAATGGGCAACTACGTTGGATTTGAGACTCCAACAATCGTCCGCCACTTAATGCCCTTACAAGGCGATCTCATTACCGCTAGATTTGCCGGTTGTCACTTTGATGAGACAGTCTTCCCGTCGTTAGGGGGAGATAAGAACACAGATGTTCAGCAGGAATGACAGGGATTGTCGTGGCATGTCCTCACTATGTCTCATCTCGATCCCTGTTAAAGTGACAAGATCACACAAATATGTTGTATACAAACCTGCAAGGAAAGACGTCCCTACAAGAGGACGTAGTGCCACCCCACACGGAGGTGGGCATGGCGCCAACGCCAAAGAGAGTGGCACTCTGGAGTTACAGGCCATGGCCCAAGCTAGGATGCATGGGAGGCCCGTAGGTTCGAAGGACACTTTGGCACATTCCAATCCTTTGATCATCAAGACTCAAAATCCGTCTCATGAGAATCTTCAGGGTTAGGGTTATCGTTGGGGGACGCCTCAACGTCAGAACCTATTCCTGAGAATATAAAGCTTTATAAAAATTACATTAGTGTACTTGAGACGTGGGATACAAACTCCATCATAATTGATGATGCAGTTGCATATTTTGTTGCGCATGAGTTTGTTGAGTCAGATGATATCGAACCACGCTCTGTTGATGAATGAATGCCAACGTAGAGAGATTTGGCCTAAATGGAAAGATGCAATCCAGGTTAAGATGGATTCTCTAACGAAGAGGAAGGTTTTCGAGCTAGAGATGCCAACACCTCCTAACATAAAACCTGTTGCCTAATGGGTCTTCGTTAGAAAGCGTAGCGAAAAAGATATGGTAATCTCGCCTTATGGCGCAAGGCTTCTCATAAAACTCCCTGAAATCGACTAGGATGAGACAGATTCTCTCATATTGGATGTCATTGCACTCCACTACCCTATCAGTTTGGTAGATTCCGAATAACTGAACATGCAGCTTACAAATGTGGTCACTACGTATCTCTATAGGGATCTAGATAAGGAATATACATGAAGGTTCATGGTGAACTTCATTTACCCAAATCAAGTGGCTTTAGACCATGGTGCGCGTTTACAAAGAGGTTGAAACGCTCGCTAAAATGACTACTTGATTAGGAAGAGATATGCCCACGCGTTTCCATAACAAGTTTCGAATTCCATCGCGGTTCATGTTGGACATGATCTTCATTAGAAGCCCTTAAAGAGTTAAGGGAAACCGCTGAACACTTGAAATCCGATTTTGAGATTAACGATTATGGGAGAACACGATTATGTCTCAGTTTGGAACTTGAGCATCGTGTTGATAGATGCTTAGGCATTTTGACAAAGTCAAACCTTCAAGCACCCCCATGATCGTCCTTAGTCTTGATCCTGAAAATGATCCTCTTCGTCTAAAGGATGATGAGGAAGATGTGCTAGAGGCAGAAGTGCCTTACTTGAGTACAATAGGCGCATTATTGTACTTAGCTCAATGCACAAGACCGGACACCTCATTTGCAGTGAACTTGTTAGCTAAGGTATAGCTTTGCACCAACGTGACGCCATTTTGATTGGTGTAAAAGTTATCTTTCAGTACTTGAGAAGGACACCTCATTTGCATTGAACTTGTTAGCTAAGGTATAGCTTTGCACCAACGTGACGCCATTTTGATTGGTGTAAAAGTTATCTTTCAGTACTTGAGATGTACGATTGATATGGGCTTGTTCTATCCCTACAGAGAGATGATGGATTTGGATCCATCACACACCAGAAACGTCGTCAATGCTGGCCTGCGTTGTCTATCCCCATCCCAAAACGATATAAGTGTTTTGGAAGGTTTTGCTGATGCTGGGTACCTCTCTGACCCACACAAAGGTCGCTCCCAAACTGGTTAAGTGTTCTTCATGGAAAAAGACCATGATATCTTGGAGGTCTACAGAACATACCGTCGCTATATCTTCGAACCATGCAGAGATTATTGCTCTTCACGAAGTGGTTCGTGAATGTTTATGGATTGGATCCATAATCACGCATGTTCGAACACTTGTGGTTTGAAGTCTACCACAAGATGAGCATACGAGCATTTAGGATAATGTTGTTCGTTTTGAACAAATGAAGCTAGGCTACATCAAAAGCGATAACACCAAGCATAATCAGCAACAACAGACTCTCCTCAAGATCAAAGTGAATTAAGTTCAATCTGAGGTAAATATGGCAGACGTGTTTACTAAGTAATTGCCCAAATCCACGTTCGAGAAACATGTGGCAAGAATTGGCTTGCGGAAATTATCTGAACTCCCATGATCGTAGTCATCAGGGGGAGACGCAGACATCAGGGAGAGATGTCTACATGTTCACCTCAAAACATGAAGGGTGTGTTGTGCTCTTTTTCCCTTTCGACCGAGTTTATTTTTGTCCCACTGGGTTTTTGTTACTCGGCAAGGTTTTTAACGAGGCAACGAGAGAAGCACCGCGTTTGGACAACACAAGGGAGACTCTTTAAGGATATCTCTATTTGTGTTTGGCCCAAACTCTAGGTTACTTGCTCTAGTGGTAATATGGTTAAATTAGAAGGATTTAGATTCCTATTCAATGTACGATTACTTTCCTTGTATGATTGAGATTTTATGCATTGTAATCCTCTATATAAAGAGGCCCCTATTATCAATGAGAATACACAGCAAATTCCTCTCAAATTCAATTTCTCTACAACATTTAAAAATTTATCTTTGAAAAGTATGGTAGACACATGTCCGTTTTTAACGGAACATTAACGGAAGTTAGTGATAGATACCATTTAAAATGAAATGAAAAAGTTCAGGTACTGGTTGTGATCAAAATTAAAGTTCAGATACCATTGATACGATAGATGATAAGTTCAAGTACCATTTGTGATAATAACCCTACAATAAAAGTCAATGCTGTAAGGCTAGAAACTGTCGTCATTGGAGCATCATGTCTAGATAGCTTAATAGACAAATTTTCCACTGTCACAATTTCCAAACGTCCAAGATCAATCTATAGGGTGATCTCTACCTTGAGTCCACCTTCATCTCCTCTAGATTTCCACCACACAAGAGCAGACAAAGTATCGAACAAGACTCTCCACACTATTTCTAAAGTTTTTGATCGGATATCCTTGGGTGAGATCGTCATCAACATTACCATTATCCACCAAAAGAAGCCATCATTCTCCAACCATAAAGTAGAAGCTTTCACCCCACTTGACAACCTTCCATCACCCAAATAGCCAGACAACTCTCTAACAACCTAGGAAACTATCTTGATTTCCACAAAAACCAACCAAACCATACGAAGCAGTCTGATCGCCAAGCCACTCTCAAAATTAAGATTGACCAATGAAACTGGTCATCAGGATACCTTATAGAGTCAGCATCATATAGCAAAATAGATCCCTGAATTTTAAAACCAACAACCTTCGACGAAGAAAATCACTGAGGGAAAAGGAAGACAAAACAACCATGTAACCCATGCTTGCTCCACCTAAGAACCAACAACGATACAAGCAATGAACTTGATTTACCGCCGAAAACCTTAATGGTGTTGTCAACAAGATAATTGCAAGATCAGAGAGAGAGATATATATATATATATATATATATTTTTTTTTTTAGAGCTAAAATCATTTTACCACCCAAAACTTTACACTTAAAATCAATTGTGTCCCAAACTTCTAATTTGATCGCATGTGCCCATGTACTCTCCAATTTGATCAATTATGGTCAATCCTTCACTAATCTATCTATTTATTCATATATTAGTGTCCACTCAAACTGTTTTTTAGCCTTTAATTATGCAAGAAGCACACTATTTACATGATCAAGGCTGAAATTGGCCCTAAGTGGGCATGCATTATCACTAATTTTTGAAGAAATTAAGGATAGCAAATAGGCTAAGTCACAAAACAAAAACAACTTAAATATTTTCCTTGCCCTTCTCACTAGGGCTAGGACTTTTGGTAAGATAAGCAAAATAGTCTCTTGGGTATCAACAATCTTCTTTTTACTTTGATGGGTTTTTATTTTTGGAGCCCAATGGCCTTCCCGGCTTCTTTTTTGGTTATGTTTTCGCTTCCACAATTGGTTCTTTGGGCACCAATATGCTACCTGGTGCTTCAAGTAAGCCAAGAGTCCTAGCAGAGAACTTACTACGAAAGGTAGGTGTTTTCAGCTTTTTAATTGGTGCATCTTGTAGCTCTACTTTGGTGAACAGCTCAGGTAGAAGAATCTTCAATTTTTTTGGGGAAGCTTCCGAGGTTGGAGGCCTTGTCCACTTCTCAGACTTTAGTTTTTCTTGTGGAGAAGGAGCAGCTTTTGTGTCAGAGGTAGGTTTTGGCCCAAATTGCATTCCCGCTTCATCTTCCCCACTAGTAGCTTGCATGGATTCCATTTCTTGTACTACTAAAAGGTCAGAGGATGGAGGAGGTGCGGTCTCTTTAGTAGGAGAGAGGTTATGCACCCCATCATTCATGACCGGAAATAGGGCCATTGAATTGGCACTATCATTAGGAGGCAGTAGCTTTTCACACAGAATGACAGAATTACTGGCTTACGTCTAGTGTGCTCATACGAGCCAAACAGTTGCCGACTTACAAGAGGTAAAACTGGTGTTTGGAGACCCTGAAACCGGAAAGCACCGTCCATAAACTTACTTGCAGCAAAACCCACAAACGGGCCACCGATCTCAAGCCTCTTCTCTACAGGTACTGGCTTACGTCTAGTGTGCTCATACGAGCCAAACAGTTGCCGACTTACAAGAGGTAAAACTGGTGTTTGGAGACCCGGAAACCGGAAAGCACCGTCCATAAACTTACTTGCAGCAAAACCCACAAACGGGCCACCGATCTCAAGCCTCTTCTCTACAGGCTTTTTACCTGGGTTTGTAGGAAGTGCGCCTAATGGGCAGTGATCCCCATCATGCCTCAAGAGATGACAAAGAATGCATTTGCCAACCAAGTTCTCAAAAAAGAATGAAATCTCAGCTTTAACATTAGGGGCAAGTCGAAGACGTTTTTTGTAGAAAAAAAGGCCTCGATAACTCATGCGAAACCCTAACCTTATCTTTTCCCATATTCTCAAAATGTTTTTCATCCAATTCAAGAAACTTACCGGCAACAGAAGCAATATCTTTGATGATATCTCGATCTTCAATTGTCGTGGGATGTTAGTGATGTGCACCTAGAAGAAAAGTGAGTTCATGTTCACCGTATCAAGGACTAAAAAATAAAAAAAATTGCCAAAATATCGGCGAAATTTTTGTAGTTTTAGGGGTCCAATATTATTCTAGCCAACCAACTAAATTTCGGCCAAGATTCTCAAAATATCGCGATATTTTGTTATATTTTGAAATCATTGATATTAACAATAATACCATAAAATTTCAAATAGTATGGAGCCCACGCGAGGAAATTTCAGAGAATTTGGGGCCCACACGCCCATTGAGATTTGAAATTTTAAATAAAAATACAACTCACATGCAATCAACAAGACTCAAACCTTGATTGCTAGTGAAGAATCAAAGAAACTCAACCATTGCCGTTGCAATATCACCCGGTTATTTAGTGCATTATATATATGACTAAATTCAATTTACCCCCTTGAGGTTTGAGGGTAACTTCATGTTAGTCTCTGTGGTCTCAATTTAATTAGAAACACCCTTGAGTTTTCCAATTTCAATCAACTGTGTCTAATTTTTCAGAATCCATCCAATTTGGACGTTAACTCTGACAATGGTTTCATTTGTTTGATTTTAATGTAATCTTCTGAACTAAACTATATGCAGGGATTACTATGATTTCTTTTGTTTGTTAATGTGATCTCCTGAACTAAGTTTCTATGCAGGGATTACTATGATTTTTATTGATTGTTTGCATGTGATCTCCTGAACTAGTTTCTATGCAGGGATTACTGATTTTGTTTAATTCTTATTGTGTGTACGGTTGTGGGTTGTGATCAGTAGCGATCGTGAAATGAGTTGAGATGTCATGATTTTGGCAAATGCTTTATGTTGAGGGGAGTGAGTGTGATTTTGTGGTTGTTCTGTTGAGGCAAATGATTGGTGATCTGATAGATTGTGGGGACGTAGAGTGTTTAACATATTGGGAGTTAATTGTGAAATTGAAGTTTGTGGGAAAAGAGTTAAAATGAATTGAGAGACAGAGCATGTGGGTTTTAGTTGGGTTGAAGTTATTGAGCATGATATTAATTGATATGAACTTGACATTTTTGTTGTGATAATTGCATTTTGATTTTGTTAGACTGAGATAGTGAAAGCATGTTTTTGTGGAATTAAATGTTAATGCTTTAATTGTCTCACGAATTGAGAAATTATAAGCATGCGTGACGTGAGTCACTTTAATTAAGTTTACTCATACGGGCTTGAAAGCTTACCGGATTAGTGGTTTGCAATCCCGGTGCACTATTTCTATGGTGTAGGGTTATTGTGTAGGTTAGAATATCGAGTGATCGTTATCGAAGCTGAGGTGGACTTTCCGTCACGTGGGTGTAGAAGGGCGCTTATACTTGTAGTCTTCCACTGGGTAGTGAGTTGGTGAGTGTGGTTACATGTTGAATTTACATTCAGTTTAATTTGTAAGCTCAGTTGTTTAGTTGCTTAATTTAAATGAAAAATTTTATATGTGTTTCTTGGTGTGTTTTTGCGTTTTGAATTTGAATTATTGTATTCAAAATTTGGGGCGTGACAACGTATGTATGTATGTATGTATATGTATGTATGTATGTATGTATGTACGTGAAATATATATCTTTGTGGAATTGTGTGTGTAGTTCACCATCGTTGTGCAATATGATGTTGAGGGAAATAAATGATTTTGGAATGAAAAATGGTTTGTCGGCTTTGAGTTTGGAAAGAAGTAGGTATGATTTTGGTTATGGTTTTGAGTTAAGGAAACAATAATTGGAAAATGATTTCGTTATTGTTTTGAGATTGTTGGAGATGAGGAAACAATTTTATGTAACAACCTGTGTGGTGATATGTGTGACGATCTGTAAGATTATCTGTGTGGTGATATGTGTGACGATCTGTGAGATTATCTGCGATTTTGTGTAAATGATGTGGGTTGTTGTTGAGTGATTGATGTTGTGGTGATTGGTGATATCAATCGATGATTTTGTATTGTTTCTAGTTTATTTCTATTATTGAATTGTTTGTTTTCTTTCATAATCTCATGAACTAAATTATATGCAGGGATTATTGTTTTATGAATTGATTGGTTTTAATGTAGTCTCCTGAATTAAACTATATGCAGGGATTACTATGATTTTGGATTGTGTGCTTTTGGTGATCTCCTGAACTAATTTTCTAAGCAGGGATTACTGGTTTTATTTAGTTTTATTTGTGAGCGCAGTTGTGGATGAGACTCGTAGTGAGTCGAGCAATGTTTTATCACATCATTGTAGTGATAAATGCTTCCTATTGAGAGGAAATGAGTGATTTCTTTGATTTGTTGTTGAGCTTTCAAATGATTTGGTTTGTCATGGTGGTGACTTGTGTTTTCCTTAAAAAGAAAAGGATTTTGCTTTTGGAAAATAATCATGGTGTTGGTTTGTTGTTTTTGAGTCAGAAATCTATTTTGTGGTTATTAGGGTTTACTCACACAAGCTTGCAAAAACTTACCGGGTTTGTTGTTTTAACCCAGTGCACTATTCCATAGTGTAGGGGTTATTGTGTAGGCCAGAGTAACGAGTAACTTTAGTCGAAGCTGAGGCCTTGTTGCTGTCATAGCGTGGACGTAGAAGTGTACTTTTGTATTAGTCTTCCGTAGTGTGGTAAGTGTAGTGGGTGAGTTTACTTATTGAATTGTTATTCAGTTTAATTGTAAACTCTCTTTAATGTAATATGTGACTCTAAAGAATTTCTTATTCGAAATTCGGGGCGTGACACTGAATTTAGTCCTTACACACACACACACACGAGATACCTAAAGTAATATTTACATTTTTTTTTTTGGAATCAAACTCGAAGCCATATAGCAATATATACATATTTTTTACTGCTAAATCTGGAAATTAATAGAAATATATATCTAATCAGTAACCAATTTACAATTAAAAATATTTTTACCAACAATTCTCAATTCTCAATCTGAAATAATCTTTATTACTAAAAACAAGAATATTTTCATCACACAATTCATTTTCTGTAACTTCATGCTTCACACTAGATATATTTCTTATACTTTTATTTTAGTAATACAAAATTAGGTATATACTTCTTTTTTTTTTGAATAAATGGTATACTATTATTTAATATTACTAAGTATTTGGTTTCTATACTCTATATTGTTGATTTGAATTAATCATATCTACTTTTCCATCTAGTATAAAAATAATATTGAGAATATTGAGTTGAATTTTATGAAATGTCAGACGATTCAGTATATACTAATTCATCTAATATTACTATAAGTCAATATGTTACAATGTTTATTCAACATTTTCTTTTGAAATATAGTAGATAATTTATTAAATAACATTACCAAAAGTCTTATTTAAAATTTTCGGGTTTTTATCTAAATTTTCATCATTTTTCTCGAATATTTATCGATATTGATATTTCCTCAATATTTTCATCGAAACTTCCATTTTTCGGACTGTCGATATATCATCATATTCGATATTTTAGTCATTGCACCGTATGCAACGACGCCATACAGCCATACTTTTGCAATACCACTGATGCTTGGTTAAATCTCCATGGTCCCCCACGAAGGACCTTGTTGCAATCCCTAAGGAGATCAAAAGCCAGAACGAACATACTGTGTTCACGTTTTTGAATCTTGAAGCCTTTATCAAGAACCCATACGTACCCTTCTGAAGAAACGCCTCAGATCATTTAGAGAGGCCAGTTATTTTGTCAAAGATTTGGCTAGCAAATCTGACTATTGGGGACGACGTTGTACTCCCCCTCCGCTCACCGTGAGAGATCAATGATCTCGTTTCCGACCAATGCCAGTGATGCAGCAAAGGACGTATCAACGTCCTCAATGGAAGCCATGATGCTTCTGCATAGGAGGAAGATGGCCGGAGGCCGTCAACAGTGTTTACGATTTAGGTGCGTACAGAGAGGCACGTCTGCCCTTCTCGATTATAATCATCAATTCAACTAGTCTTCCCTAATTAAAAATAGTTAATATGAAAGTAGAAAAAACAATGCAATGCATTAATGCATTACGAGCATTTACCGTATATTGAAGTATATCACAAATATTTGTGAACTTCTCATATTTTGGAGTCCTATCCAATGAAAAAAGAAGAAAAGGCAGGGAAAATATATGATGGCCCAGATTCCAGAATAAGGGGTCGGTCGGGACATAAAAGAAGAGAGAGTGCATTCGATAATGCCGAACCACTCATAGTACCTAACATTTTGATTTCCTTAAATACCTAACATTTTGATTTCCTTAAATAAATAGCTAATCAAACCCAACAATCATGGAATCATTGATTAGTACATTGTCACACTTAATCATAAGCATGCAGTCTGCAAAAAGATACCCACTTTCTCCAGCTATACATTCAATATAACAGCGTGTATACAAGTATGACTTAGAGAAATTCGTACCAAAATTAGCAACATCCATGTGCGATGTGTGTTTAGGCATTTGTAGTGAGAATATGGGATTTTCATCTCCAACGTTTTTCTAAAAATATTCACTGTGCGAATTAAACGAGGCATAAGAGAATGTGAACTTAATAAATTGAAGGAAAAAAAAAAAACATAGAAGGATGCAACAATATATCTTGTAAAAAGGAAGCCATAGAGTATCTCATCAACTCCCTGTTTTTCTTCTCAATCGAAAAAAAAACTCCTTTTTCTTAGTTCTAGTTCATGGGCCGACTGTAGACTTGTTCAACTAGATTGTCAGTATTCAATAGCTTAGGGGGCAGTAATGTTAGAATGTTTAAAGAAATGGTTAACTTTAGGATATGTATTGATAAAGGCGACTAGTGTTCCAACTTGTGCGATTTTTGACACTTCCAAAGCCCAACGGTTTAAGGAAGGGAAGATTAATCTGGTAACTCCAAAAGAGTGAATCTTGGGTTTTGCCTCACCAAATTTTGTTCATAAAATGATTTAATCATTATCATTTTAAGGACTAATGCCAACTTGAAAACGTAGGCGAAGAATGTTTGTTAGGGCCATCTATTTAGTTTTCTCTATTATGCGGGTAAAAATGACAAATAGGATAGTAAAGAGGAATGGGTACACCCCTGACAACTTTAAGAATCATAAGCTACTTGAGGTTTTTAAATGGTTTCGTACCCTACATTTTTGATACTTCCCAAGGTTTAAGGAAGGGAAACAATATCTGTTAACTCCAAAATAGTGAATCTTGGGTTTTGCCTCACTAAATTTTGCTCACTTTAAAAACAAAGGCGAAGAATGTTTGTTGGGGTCGTCTATTTAGTTTTCTCTATTGTGACCAACCTCGGGTTTAATGGACAATTAGGATGGTAAAGACCTACCCTGACAACTTAAAAAATCATAAGGTACTAGCTTGGGGATTTCTAAATGGTTTTGTCGATAAGTAGAACAATAACTTGAAGAAGAAAAGGTTGAATTAGCACATCTTCTCGCCTCCTAGAGTGTCGATTCATTTTTTCTGTTTGGGGAATGCATTTTGTTTGTTTAATAAGGTTTTATTTTGTTTTTATTTTAATTTAATCTTATTTTATAAAAGCACATGCCTTTTGGTACGTAGATCATGAATCTCAATAATCACTGGCTTTGTTAAAGGTATACTTTCACCTCAGATTACTTGGTCTAATGATCAAGTGAACACCATTATTTGGTAGTGTTTCTAATTACATCGGGTGTTCTCCTTGCTAGGTTTGGAAATTTGGAAAATTTGCTTAAATTAGAATTCGGCTTAAATTTCCTCAACAATTTGATTGTCTACTCACACTCAACATCCGCCATCACTAGACCAGACGAAGTCGACATCCCAAGTTAGGTTTGGCGTCGCTGTATCATTAGACCTAGGGTTAGCTTGTTGAATCTAAATGGCCAAATGTTTTTGGATTTTAAGTTTTTTTGTTTTTTTAGGCAGATAGTTGAAGTTCTAAAATAGTAAATTTTATGAATTATTGTAGGTCGGAGTTGAACTGAACTTCATAAATGAATTTATAATGGGTCTAGTTTACAGCAATGAAGAATACATTAACGGGTTTTATTATTAAGTTGATCAGATATGAAGTTCAGGCCCGATTCAAGAAAGCCCCAGGCTCAATTGCAATTCGGGCTCACATGTTCAAAGAAAAGAATGTCTAAGATAATTTGCTCTTCTGAGTCTTCTCTCTATCTCTGATCCACAATCCAAATTTTTTGCTTGTTCACCGATTCTGCCGACTTATATTTGTCTTCACTAATTGCGGCTTCCCTCAGTTCAGTTCGCTGCTCGTTTTATCCCTATGTGGATCTTCATGCTCTCTGGTTCGGTTTGGTGGTTGTTAGCTCTAGAGTTCCCAGTAACAGTAGGAGAGAAGAAGTCGGTGTGTCTTGGTGTTGGAATCTGGGCTTACCAATATGGGTTGCTTGGATCTATTGCCCGCTATGAGACCGTGGTGGCGCTGATCAATTCGGTGGCTTGGGGCTTGGGTTGCCTTTCATATTGGACCTTGCATGTTTCTTTTTGTCTTCTGTGTACTATTTGTAGAGGCATATGAAGTAATCCCTTTGTTCTATTTAATGCATATATATATATATATATATATATATGTTTTTTGTCACAAAAAAAGAAGAAGAAGGAAAATTACATAACATAGTACCCACGGCGTATGTGAAGCATCATGTGCAGCATGACCTGAAAATCAATCTTCTTAGTCTCTGCAAATCTCCGGACTAGAATTTCAGTTTTGTTTTTAGACTTGGACATATTTTGCCGTACTATATTGACATTCAAAACAATAATCAATAGTTTTTTGCATGCCCAAATCGCTTTGGAAACTTTGACAATTAAGATGGGACAAAAAAAGTTGTTTAAATTAGTTAACGTAGAAGGTGACTTGTATTAGTCGTGATTAAATAAGGATGCATCGTGGACGTGATATAGATTTCCACATGCAAATATTGTCAACTTCCTTGACATTAAACATCACTTGGTGCTTAAGTTCAACTAGCTTTTCGGTTTTGGTTGCTCATTTTAGTCAGGCATATACTTGCTACATAGTTAAATCAGTTTCATTCAACAACTATGAGAGAAATGTACTCGCTACATACTTAAATAGTTTCATTCAACAACTATGACAGAAAACAGGTCTCGAGGCTTTCTGCTTCAAATTAATGTTTTTAATTTTGATAGATTAGCTCTTGGTTGTACAAGATGAATTTTCTTGTAAATTTCTTTTTCTGTCGAAAGAAAACAACTATGATTGGAAACGTGTATTTCTCCATCCTTTTGCTTAAATGGGTAGGCAAAATAATGGGCACCGGAGGGCAACATAAATTCTTTACCTTAGTTTGTTAAGCTGTAATATATATCTCAACTATGAACGATGACTTTCTTCAAGATTTTCAATGGCACCATTGAGTTCCTGTCTTTATTCTCTAGCCGAGATCTCGTCTATTTCTCTTCTTAGTAGTTTCCGTCGAGATTTGTCATCCTTTGAGGTTTGCTTGACCTTGTGATTTATCTTACCGTCATAGGGTTCCGATCTACATTCTGGCATTGGGTTGTGGTGTTATGGTTTAGGTTTTTGTCCAATTAAATATATTAAGGGGAGGAAGTGGTGGCAACTGGCAACCTTGGTGGAAAGGAGATATCTCTGACTTGAGAGTTGAGACCCTACGGGTAGATTTGATTTCGACAGTATGGATTGAGGATTGATTGCCTGGGGTGATTATGGTGGTAACAGCTCTGCTGCTTTTTGGGTGGTGGTTTCTTTTATTCTTTACTTTAATCGGTACATATTCTGGTAAAGTTTTGTACTTGTATGTTTATAATCTATTTTGGTGTATTTGACCAAGAAGCAACCTAGAGGCTAGAGATCACTTCATAGTGCCGACGCTCCCTCTTTCGGAAATTGAATTAGATTGCTGAAAATGCGTTTACATTTTAATCTATAGAATCTATTCTCATAACTTATAATTTTATACCATTTTCATTTTACAAAGAACTTATTTGAAAAATCATTGTGTTTTCATGATAAAATAGGATTATTTTCTTTGCTTTTTAGTTTTTGGTAAAAATATTAAAAAAATAAAAAAATTACGACAAGATTGACTGTGATTTGCGGCCTATTGATTTAAAAAAAAAAATAATCATATTACGAAAGTCACATATTTAAATCTCACTCAAATAAAGTAGCTAAAAAAAAAAAAAAGCGTAGGTAACTTGAAGAAAAATCACCCTAAATAATCCAAGAGTCTTAGCCTAAGACACATGCATTGAAGTTGAAAAATGGAAAAGTTTCGCCAATCCTATCTTGATATGCATGCATTCTCGTAGGATACCAATTTTCATTGCGCAAAAATCCCCGAATACGATCAGAGCACTTTTCCATCACAATGATCCCAGTCTAGCATGGTCCCCAAAGAAACAATATTTATGTCAACTCCCTTTCAATAGTTGTTCTTACTCATTAGTTCTAGGTTCACAAGGAAGTTCTGATAGTAGGTAAACATAAATCAATTAATCGCAGTCAATAATGTTTACAATGTGTCGATTTACACGTTTAATAGTTTAGGGGCTCAATATCTTCAATTTCCCCGGCTTTGGTTTTCATGACAAATATTATGAATAAATAAGAGTATAAGACAATGACTTGGTGTTAATGCTCAAAGTCCGGCGGTAGCCGATTCTTCGTTTAATGCTGGTCCGATGGGCGGACCGCTACTCCGAGGACTTGATAACTTTCGCTTGCTGAAACACGAGAGACAGGGCGTCAGAGGGAGACCGCGTTGGGCGGTCTTCACTTCTCCGATGCCTAAGTCAGTCACTGTATACAGGCGGCATAGTAATAAATGAGTAGTAAATGCGTAATTAATGAGGAAAGAGGAGATAACCTTTTATATGTGAGAAGAAGGTTGATCTTCTTCTTGTTTTCGATGTGGGACTGATGTGCTTCGATATCCAGCGTCTGGAGCTTCTGACGCTAACTTGGCAGGGTGCGTGGCGGCGCGTTAGCTGTGACCTGGGGGCGATCCCGGGCTCGGGCTGTAGCCCACCTGGCTGTGTCTTCGCAGGTCACCCACTTGGTGAGATTCGATACCTCTGGCGGTATAATGAGCGTAGCTCATTATAGCTAATTATGCTTGTAAACGTACGTGTAGGTACACTTGGATTCACCTGTTAATACAAAAATATGTTTGAGATTAAGCTTTAAAACTTAGAAGACAATAATATATTTAGTGGTGTAGCCAGAAACATGAACTGGGATGGTTAGGATTCATATATTAACGATTAAATAAAAATAAAATTTTTATCAAATAACATAAAATTTATACACTAATTGTTATAAAAAAAAATTCATATTTAAGTTTATACACTAATTGATAATATGAGCGAGCCTCTTTATATAGAGGATTACAAATACCGAGATAGAGTTGTACATAGAAACATAATCTTATATTGATTGGATATCTCCTAAGATTCTCCGAGAATATCCTAATATAAACCTTATTTCAACTGGAGCAAGTAATCTCGAGTTTGGGCCAGACACATATTCTAAATTTACTTGAACACCCCCCTTGTGTCGCCCAAACGTGGTGCTCATCTCGTTGCCTCATTAAAAACCTTGTCGTGTAACAAAAACCCAGTGGGACAAAAAATAACCTCGGTCGAAGGGGAAAAAGAGCACAACACACCCTTCACGTTTTGAGACCACACATGTAGACATCTCCCCCTAATGTCTGCATCTCCGATCCAATCCATATACATTCACGAATCACTTCGTGAAGAGCAATGATCTTTGCATTGTTCGAAGATATAGCGACTAGGGTCTGTTCTGTAGACCTCCAAGATATCATGGTCTTTACCCATGATGAACACTTAACCAGTTTAGGAATGACCTTTGTGTGGGTCAGAGAGATACTCAGTATCAGCAAAACCTTCCAAAAAGCTTATTGTTTTGGGATGGGGATAGTGGACGCACGCTAGTGTTGGCGGTGTTCCTGGTGTGTGATGATTCCGAATCCATCATCTCTCTGTAGGGATAGAATAAGCCCATATCAGTCGTACATCTCAAGTATCAATAAATATCTTTTACACCAATCTAATGGCGTCGCTTTGGCGCAGAGCTATACTCTATCTAACAAGTTCACTGCAAATGAGATGTCCGGTCTTGTGCATTGAGCTAAGTACAATAATGTGCCTATTGTACTCAAGTAAGACATTTCTGCCTCTAGCACATCTTCGTCATCATCCTTCAGATGAAATGAAGAGGATCATTTTTAGGATCAAGACTACGGATGATCATGGGGGTGCTTGAAGGTTTGACCTTTTCAAAATACCTAAGCATCTTTCAACACGATGCTCAAGTTCCAAACCGAGACATAATTGTGTTCTCCCAAAATTCTTCATCTCAAACTCGGATTTCAAGTGTTCAGGGGTTTCCCTTAACTCTTTAAGGGCTTCTAATGAAGATCTTGTCTAACCTGAACCGCGATAGGGAAACGCGTGGGCATATCCCTTCCCAATCAAGTAGTCACTTTAGTGAGCGTTTTAACCTTATTGTAAACGCGCTCCGTGGTCTAGAGCTACTTGATTTGGGTAAATGAAATTCACTATGAACTTTCATGTTTATTCCTCGAGACATAATTGTGTTCTCCCAAAATTCTTCATCTCAAACTCGGATTTCAAGTGTTCAGCGGTTTCCCTTAACTCTTTAAGGGCTTCTAATGAAGATCTTGTCTAACCTGAACCGCGATAGGGAAACGCGTGGGCATATCCCTTCCCAATCAAGTAGTCACTTTAGTGAGCGTTTTAACCTTATTGTAAACGCGCTCCGTGGTCTAGAGCTACTTGATTTGGGTAAATGAAATTCACTATGAACTTTCATGTTTATTCCGTATCTAGATCCCCATAGAGATACGTAGTGACCACATTTGTAAGCTGCATGTTCAGTTATTCGGAAACTACCAAACTGACAGGGTAGTGGAGTGTAGTGACATCCATTACGAGAGAATATGTCTCATCGTAGTCGATTCCATGGCGTTTTATGAGAAGCCTTGAGCCATAAGGAGAGATTACCATTTTTTTTCTCATCACGCTTTCTAATGAAGACCTATTAGTCAACAGGTTTTATGTCAGGAGGTGTTGACATTACTAGCTCAAAAACCTTCCTCTTCGTTAGAGAATCCAACTTAACCTGGATCGCATCTTTCCATTTAGGCCAAATCTCTCTATGTTGGCATTCATTCATTAACAGAGAGTGGTTCGATATCATCGGACTCAACAAACTCATGTGCAATGAAATGCGCAACTACATCATTAATTATGGAGTTTCTATCCCACGTCTAATGTACACTAGTGTAATTTTCAAAGAGCTCTATATTCTCAGGAATAGGTTCTGACGTTGAGGCGTCCCCCAATGGTAACCTTAATCCAGAAGATTCTCATGAGACGGAGTTTGAGTCTTGATGATCAAAGGATTGGAATGTGCCAAAGTATCTTTCGACCCACGGGCCTCCCGCGCATCTTAGCTGGGGTCATGGCCTATAGCGCTAGAGTGCCACTATTTTTGGCATTGGCGCCATACCTACCTCCGTGTAGGATGACGCTACTTTCTCTCATAAGGATGTCCTTCCTTGCAAACATGTTTGCAGCATATTTGTGTGATATCGTCACTTTAATGGGGATTGATAGGAGCATTTTAATGCGACGTTTTAACTGCATTTCCCTACATTTCTTGCGTTATTTCCTTAATAAAACTCTGTTTAGGAAAGTTTCCATTTTTCGATTGGGAAAGTTCCTATTTGTAGAAAGTTTCTATTTTTGTAGTTTCTATTTTTCATTTTTAGAAAGTTTCCCATTTTCGGTTTAGGAAAGTTGCCATTTTTCATTTTAGGAAAGTTTCTATTTTTCTTACTAGTTTCTATTTTCAGGACCTCCGAGCTAAAAAGTGGAAATGAACTCATAAATGGAAAGAGGAGCTTGCGAACACCAAGGGGAGCAAAGATGAAGAACAATGAGCCACAGAAATGAGCAGAAATGAAGAAAAGAAGTTTTCCTGGTCCAACCAGGAAACCCTGCGAAAAGGAGGAAAGCTCACCAATGAAGTTTCCAACTTTACTATGAAAAAGAAATGGAAAAATAAAGTGTTATGACGTTGGAAGATGACAAGGCTTGAATGAGAAGCAACAAGGCCCAAGAACTCTCAAGAATGAAGTGGATTTTCGGCAAATGGAT
>BDJD01001594.1:78827-104086 GCA_002564525.1 Rosa multiflora
GCGTATCAAAGTCTACTGAGGACCAATAATGTGTCTACTGCCCCCCAGTAGACCATCAAAATTAAAAAAAAAAAACTGATTTGGGCACCCAGTAAAGCTCTGGGCACCCAATCACCATCTTCGGAGGCACCATGGCTTCGACTCCGGCGTCTGAAGGCTATACATCGGTCGACGTTCAGGTCTGGATGAAGAGTCGGTCATTTTATAAGTCGTCGATCGCTCTTGGAGGTTGAAGAAGCTCCAGCGCCGGCTCCGATCACTGTAATTTCGGGTCAGCCACATCGGGCGTTCGGGTTTGTTGCGGAGAGAGATAGGGCCTGGAAAAGAACTCGGCGTCGAAGATGAAGGACTGGAAACGAACTCGGCATCGAAGATAATGGTCTGGAAACGAAATCGAGTCGAACTGATGACTGGAGAGAATTGAACGTTGATGACTTCGAAGGTGGCCATAGAGAAACTGGCAGCTAGGTCGACGGAGGGCGGCGTCGTCGTCTTCAGGCCGAGAGAAGCAGGCGGCCTTGTTGACGGAGGGCATCGTCGCCATCGTTGCAACCAGATATGGTGATCGGAGATCAGAGAGAGAGAGAGGATCAGATATCAGAGAGAGAGAGATCGGATCTGGTATGAGGAGAGAGATAAAGACTGGGATTTTGTAATTTCGGGGGCAAAACTGTCTCTATAGGTTAGATTGGGTAATTAGGGTTAAAAAACTCTTGGTGGAGTAAGTGGGCAATTTTCATGCTGAAATTGGGTAAGTGGTCGCGGTCCCTTATATTAAATGCACTAGTGACATCGGACATACCAAATGGATTCAAAAAACATAGGAATCCTAATTATATGGAACCATTGAACAATCACTGCTATCAACTTGTTTTAATAAAACTAGAAATTATGCCCGCGCTTTGCCGCGGGTTTTGGAGCTAACACAATGTTATTAAGGGCTAAATTGAGTATATTCAAAAGCATAGAAAATATAGTTGATATGATCATTATATTAACAAAAGATTAAGTCTTTTTTTAGAAAAAAAGATGAAGTAGATCATGTTCTAGTAACATCACCACCAGTATAGATGTTGTGGTACTTATTCATGCAACATTTAATTCGCCACTTCTATTATATAACTTCTCAAGAAAGTTTAATGAGTTGAGGGAAACAAAAGAAAATTTCTGATTTTGGAGGTATTTTAAGGAAGAAAGGAGTTAAAATGCATTCAATGCACAAAAACATTCATGTATCTAAAATTTTATACACTAATTTTTCTGAACTTCCTGTTTACAGCTTCCACAGTGAATGCATTCAACTCTGCAAGTAACAGACAACCTCAATTTAGCAAATTATAACCAAGAACTAAAAGTAAAAACAACACAGGTAGTGTACTGATATGCAGAAAACACATGATGTTTCAGGCCTACTTCCTCAAGATATAAACTTAAACATCGTACTGATATGCATGGGATGATTTAAATAATAGTCAAACCAATGCAGGGAATAGGAACAGATGAGTAAAAAACATTCATTGAAATGTTTGGAAAAATAGCTCGTTGAGGATTCTTCCATCCTACATCATCTAAAATGATATGAATGAATAATTTAAATGAATCACAATTATTTGGAAGTTAGAGGTGTTTCTTCAATCTAACAGAGAGTAGATTTGTTAAAGCATTTTCTAAACAATACCACGGAAACAACTACCAGCTTCTTGATCACTAAAATTACCCAATTGGTAACATACTAACATAACCTCATCCATTACTGCATGCTCCATCTATACAGAAACTTGCATATATAGAAACATCAAATGCTATACTCATGAACATATTCGTCTCAATCTGCAAATCAAGTGAAGGCAACTATTGCTGAAGTAGGCAATGCCATATATAAGCTTTCACTAAGGGAATCATCACGATCATAAGAATATCCACACATATGCCAATATCACACATTTTTAATATACTTGTAAAAGTAACATGCAACACAAATATTACACCCCATCTGTATATCGATTTGCAGGCACAATTACGCAAGACAATCAATTTTTCTTAAAACATAATATAACTTAAACATGAAACAACAGAAAAGAACACCTATTCTTCATTCTTCACAGAAGGAACTTACCTATCATTGAAGATTTTGAATCACTACAAGTTATTTTGCCACAGAAATCAGTGTGAAATACTTATATAACTACGGAAATCCGTGTGAAATACTTACACATTTGCAACTGATTTCCGTGTGTATTTACCTCGGTAACCACTAACTGTCATGTTAATTGTCAGTCGATTATTTACATGGAATTCTGTGTGTAGTCTCCTTTTTCACAAGGAATTCTGTAGCCAATTGTTCTTTTCACACGGATATCTGTGTCAATATTTTCACACGGAAATCTGTGTGAATTACTGATTTCACACAGAAATCTGTATCAAATACTTATGGTAACGCAAATCTGTCCCTCCGTAATTCACATAACAAAAAAAAAAATCATTATTTCGAAATAAACTAATTTCTAATACATACAGAAATCAGTGTGAATTGATCTTCACACAGATATCCGTGTAAAAATATTTTACCATTTACACCGACATCTGTCACTGCTGTTTATTCACACGGATTTCCGTCGATATTGTAATTGTATAAATTACGGTGAGCCTAATTATGCTCTTTTCACACGGATATCTGTGTCAACATATCACATAGATATTTGTGTGTTACTCATTTCACTCAGAAATCTATATCAAATACTTATTGTAACGGAAATCCGTCCCTCTATAATTCACATAACATAAAAAATTAATGATTTCGAAATAAACTAATTTATAATACATACAGAAATCAGTGTGAATTGATTTTCACACAAATATCCGTGTAAAAATGTTTTAGTTTTTACACAGATATCT
The DNA here is from genome assembly GCA_002564525.1 of Rosa multiflora. Classification (NCBI taxonomy): domain Eukaryota; kingdom Viridiplantae; phylum Streptophyta; class Magnoliopsida; order Rosales; family Rosaceae; genus Rosa; species Rosa multiflora. The sequence goes on from BDJD01001594.1 coordinate 81,723, forward strand.
GTGACTGTTGTTTATGCACACGGATTTCCGTTAATATTGTTATTGTATAAATTATTGTGGGCCCGATTATTCTTATTTCACACGGATTTCTGTTAGTATTTCTATTTCACACGGATTTCTGTGGCTTTTAACTACAGTAAATCCGTGTGTGTTGTTATTTTGCTAGTAGAGCATGCAGGTCGGAATCGGAGGCTTGAATACGGGGTCGGGTTCTGAAGGTTGCAGCCAAGCAATTGCGTTCACTCCTAGGGTTTCTTTCAATGGACACAGTTTGATCTTCAAGACTCAACTCCCTAGGATGATCTCGGAACAACTCTTGTGCAACCCTACTTATTTGGTGCAAAAACCACGTCATAAGGTAAGCATTAGAGAGATAGATGAGTCTAATTGTATGGTGGAGTCAATAATAGGCAAGCGTCACTCTAGGGTTGATGCTGAGCTCACCATCTCTCCAAAGAAACTCAAATTGAGTTTGGTAATGGGTAAAAAAACTCTGGAGCCTGCTGATATGGGGCTGGTCTCACAGCCACAAAATGATCAAGGCATGGTGAAGATGAAAAGAGGGAGGCCGATGGGAAGCAAAAATAAATTCCCATCTGGTACTGCGGGAAAGATGAAGGACTTGAAGGTCAATGGTTCTGGGAAGCGGAAGTCTACTAAGAGGAGTTTGTTGACCAACTTGAATGGTCCAGATGCTACTACAAGCTCTAATCCGAAAGGAAAGGAGCTAGTTGTGGTATAGATCTTCATTGACTAGGGTTTCAAGCCTGTGTGAGCTGGGAGAGCTTCTATAACTCTTCTAAGACGTTTCTAGTTATTTGCTTGTACCACAATTGCGTGATTGGCATGTAGGGACTAGTTGAATGATTTCTTTCCTTAGAAGACGAGTTAATCATTTCTTGTGTAGGCTTGCATAAACCGAGCACTTTTAGAACTTAATTGTTTGCATTTTCTTAGATAGGTTGTACCGGTTGTTACTTGTCCAGGTTCTTATTTGAGGGTTTGTAGACTTTGGCCTTTTCATGGCTATTGATTCTAATGATATCAATTTCTATTCAAATTTTTTTTTAGATAGGCCAATATTTAAGTCCATTAAAAATAAGGATTAATCGTTATCCATTACTAATACATAGACACATCTCCAAATCTTTCTTCAGCGTCCCTAAACCAAACTTACCAAAGAAGACATGATTTCAAAAGGAAGTGGCAGATATGGTGATTGAGGAGGAGGTGGGGGCATTGACTTTAATGAGGAACAACACGAGGCAGTGAACTCACCTATGGTGGAGGAGGCTATGCAAAGTGCTAATTGTACATACATGGTGCTATGGAGCATAATCAGCTAGGACTTGGGACTGTCTCCATATGTCCAACAAGTTTCAATGGTGCTGGTGTGACCTTCGGGAACACCAGAAGGTAGGCTTTCACTTGAGCTTTGGCTCAGGTAGAAAGCAGCCTTGATGCTCCTCCACGCGCCACGTCAACATAGCCTCCTAGAGAGGCTCAAAGGCACGTAATCAAAGTATATCAGTTCCACATCGGAAATAAAGTGAAAGTCACTCCTCACTTCACCTATAAAAGATCTCTCATTCTCTCTTCATTGAATACACATTTGTTACTTACCTGACATGACTCTGTCAACATAAATATATTGATTGACTTGCGCATCAAAGGAGCTAATACTGCCAACCATGGTCTTTCTCTTGACACTAGTATATTTTATTTGACAGGTGACGCTGACGCACTCTCTCCCCATATCAGCTGAATCTCTGAACCTATGTCCGCATTAACAAGAACAGACTACCCCTTAATCTTGAGCATTAACACTAATCTCTGCCTTGAGATGACACCTAACTTAATCCAGGGTTGATGAATGTCGCCAGGGTTCCGTACATTTTTGCTTTTTTATTCTTTCTTAGATAGGGTTAGGCGTTTTTTCTGGATGTGCTTAAGCTTGATTGTTAGCCTGAGACGGTCAAATTATTTCGGTAATGACTCTATTTGAGTATTTGACAACTCTTATGAGTGGGTTGTTATGTGTAATTTTGCTAAACTTTAATACAGTTGACTATTCATCTTTAAAAAAAAATGCACATGTATAGAACCTCATTATTAGTATACTCAAAAGTGTAGTAGGAAATTAACATTCCATTCTATTCTAATTTCCAATCAATAGTCATTTTTCACCTATGTATACTACTTTATTATGTTTTTTGTATTAACTTATCAACTTCCCTAAATTATGTTGATAAGGATTTTTCACCTCATTATTTGTTCTAACTACTTTATAATGTTAATTTCCCTAAATTATGTTATGGTTTTCTATTTATTAGATAATATTTATGTTTGTTTTATTTCAATAGGTTTTTCTTAGAGCAAAGGAGAAAATTAAGAAGATAAATCAACCGTCATTTTTCACCTATGTATACTACTTTATTATGTTTTTTGTATTAACTTATCAACTTCCCTAAATTATGTTGATAAGGATTTTTCACCTCATTATTTGTTCTAACTACTTTATAATGTTAATTTCCCTAAATTATGTTATGGTTTTCTATTTATTAGATAATATTTATGTTTGTTTTATTTCAATAGGTTTTTCTTAGAGCAAAGGAGAAAATTAAGAAGATAAATCAACCGTCATTTTTCACCTATGTATACTACTTTATTATGTTTTTTGTATTAACTTATCAACTTCCCTAAATTATGTTGATAAGGATTTTTCACCTCATTATTTGTTCTAACTACTTTATAATGTTAATTTCCCTAAATTATGTTATGGTTTTCTATTTATTAGATAATATTTATGTTTGTTTTATTTCAATAGGTTTTTCTTAGAGCAAAGGAGAAAATTAAGAAGATAAATCAACCGTCATTTTTCACCTATGTATACTACTTTATTATGTTTTTTGTATTAACTTATCAACTTCCCTAAATTATGTTGATAAGGATTTTTCACCTCATTATTTGTTCTAACTACTTTATAATGTTAATTTCCCTAAATTATGTTATGGTTTTCTATTTATTAGATAATATTTATGTTTGTTTTATTTCAATAGGTTTTTCTTAGAGCAAAGGAGAAAATTAAGAAGATAAATCAACCGTCATTTTTCACCTATGTATACTACTTTATTATGTTTTTTGTATTAACTTATCAACTTCCCTAAATTATGTTGATAAGGATTTTTCACCTCATTATTTGTTCTAACTACTTTATAATGTTAATTTCCCTAAATTATGTTATGGTTTTCTATTTATTAGATAATATTTATGTTTGTTTTATTTCAATAGGTTTTTCTTAGAGCAAAGGAGAAAATTAAGAAGATAAATCAACCGTCATTTTTCACCTATGTATACTACTTTATTATGTTTTTTGTATTAACTTATCAACTTCCCTAAATTATGTTGATAAGGATTTTTCACCTCATTATTTGTTCTAACTACTTTATAATGTTAATTTCCCTAAATTATGTTATGGTTTTCTATTTATTAGATAATATTTATGTTTGTTTTATTTCAATAGGTTTTTCTTAGAGCAAAGGAGAAAATTAAGAAGATAAATCAACCGTCATTTTTCACCTATGTATACTACTTTATTATGTTTTTTGTATTAACTTATCAACTTCCCTAAATTATGTTGATAAGGATTTTTCACCTCATTATTTGTTCTAACTACTTTATAATGTTAATTTCCCTAAATTATGTTATGGTTTTCTATTTATTAGATAATATTTATGTTTGTTTTATTTCAATAGGTTTTTCTTAGAGCAAAGTAGAGAAAAAAGAGTTAAAAAAAAAAAGTAGGAATAAAAAAGAACAAATTAAAAAGAGTAGGAAAAAAAAAAAGAGAACAGATTAAAAAAATAGAGAAAAAAGAGTTAAAAAAAAGTAGGAATAAAAAAGAACAAATTAAAAAAAGAGTAGGAAAAAAAAAGAACAAATTAAAAAAAGAGTAGGAAAAAAAAAGAACAAATTAAAAAAAGAGTAGGAAAAAAAAAGAACAAATTAAAAAAAGAGTAGGAAAAAAAAAGAACAAATTAAAAAAAGAGTAGGAAAAAAAAAGAACAAATTAAAAAAAGAGTAGGAAAAAAAAAGAACAAATTAAAAAAAGAGTAGGAAAAAAAAAGAACAAATTAAAAAAAGAGTAGGAAAAAAAAAGAACAAATTAAAAAAAGAGTAGGAAAAAAAAAGAACAAATTAAAAAAAGAGTAGGAAAAAAAAAGAACAAATTAAAAAAAGAGTAGGAAAAAAAAAGAACAAATTAAAAAAAGAGTAGGAAAAAAAAAGAACAAATTAAAAAAAGAGTAGGAAAAAAAAAGAACAAATTAAAAAAAGAGTAGGAAAAAAAAAGAACAAATTAAAAAAAGAGTAGGAAAAAAAAAGAACAAATTAAAAAAAGAGTAGGAAAAAAAAAGAACAAATTAAAAAAAGAGTAGGAAAAAAAAAGAACAAATTAAAAAAAGAGTAGGAAAAAAAAAGAACAAATTAAAAAAACAGAGAAAAAAGAGTTAATTTTTTTTTTGGGTCAGTAAGGGTAAAATAGTCATTTTACTGTTGAAATAGTGTCACGTTAGCAAGATAACAGACTTTTTAACTGAAAATTGACGGCATGGACTTTTTAGGTGAAATTGAAAAGTTCAGGGACTTTTTAGGTGAAATTGAAACGTCAGGGACTGAAACGTCGAGACCTATAAGTATAGGGAGTAAACAGTATTTTGTCCTTTATTTTAATAGGTTTTTCTTATAGCGAAAAGGAGAAAATTAAGAAGATAAGCATGTGGAGTGCCTTTATCAACTCCAAAATTAGCCTGATGATGTCGAAGCACCAAGCCATAGTTGTCGCTGCAAAGCACCCGTTTTGTATTCAATGACAAAAAACCATCGATTGTTCCTCCCACTAGACGAGCGGATGACAACCTCATAGGATAAGATCGGCAAGAAAAGTCGCCTGTTGGTGACGAATAATTCCGTAGAGAATTTTGACTCACCAATGAATGCAATCTAGACGCTTCCTTGGAGTGTGGACTCAAAAGTTTGACCATTGGCTAGTAGAGGAGGGGGGAGGGGGGGTTACTTGTAGAAGACCCTCCGATGCCTAAGTCAATACGTTTCTTAGTTGAGTCAAGTAAGAGGAATCAAAATGGGATGGTTTACCTTCATGTCGGGCCGCCTTTATATAGACGATGACTTACTTGGAGGACATGCTGTCATTACTCCCGTTTTTATGGTCGCATTTATTTTCGCACTTATGATGACAATTATCGCTATATTAATAACAGTTAATCATTGCGTATTTATGACAGTCATTCATTGCGCATTTATTACCATACTTAAGGCCGTAATCTTTGTTGCTTTCATGACCGATATTTACCTCCAAAATAATGACTGAGTTAATTGCCCTAATGAGGGATCCAAAAATAGTTGACCACCCCACATCACCATTTAAGACCTACGCCAATGCGGCTAGGGTTGATTAAGAGCAATACAATTTTCTTCTTCTTTTTTGTTTTTTTTGTTTTGTTTTTTGTTTTGGATTTAACAAGATGTTGCTTTAACCGGATGTTTGATATTATTTGTTGTTGTTGTTTTTATTTATTTATTTTTGTTTACTGGGAGTTGTTGAGTATGTAGAAGAGGGCTCCAGTTAACTTTTGCCGAGGACATCGAAAATTTCAGGGACGGGACTTTTTGTTGTATTGATTCGTGATTTAACGATGGCTTTCTTTAGTCTCGGACCAATTGAGTTCACTTGGTGTTTACACACCTCATGTAAAGCACTCGCCCATCCATTTTTATTTCCTACTCCAGATTCTCTCTCTATGAAACTTCTGTTTACCATAAATTTTAAGAAGAGGGAAGAGGGATATTTAAAAGAAATATCTGATAATCAAAGGGGAGAACTAAACTGTGGGTAAACTGGGCTATAGCCTAGGTATTGTTGAGATAGAGAGAAGTTTAACTTTATTAGCTACCTTATATTATCCTATATTTTTTTTACTAGACGACTGCATTCAAGATTTCTAGCTCCTGCGCGCCCTTGGTGCGTTGTGAATTGAATTGAGATTTGCATTTCCATTGCAGCACTTAATTTCTTGTGTCTGTAAAGATGTCATTGATTATTTGCCTGTCACATAGATGATAAGTACGTGCAGGCAATTGTCGATCACTAGGAAAGAGTAACGGCCATCGATCTTTATTTAATCACAAGTGAACACATATGGTTACATCAGCTAGCTTCTGAAATGTGAAACATAGAGTTTCAATACACTGCGTGCTGCTTATTTTGATCACAAGTGGCCTTTGATAGACATTATAATGATGGCCTAGAGAACTAGCTTCAAACCCTACACAGAAAAAGAAAAACGTATAAAAGACAGATAAATGATATAGACGTACTTAACCAAATTAAAAAAGAAATGGATTAATTGGGAGAGAGAGAGTGTGTGTGTGCGCGCGCGCGCTCTTACTCGGTAAACTCAATATTGATTTTGCCAGCATCAGGGTTAGCGATGGCAGCAAAGGCTTCTTGAGAGAGATCGATGGTTCCATGGCATCCAGGAGGACAGAAATCCACGATTTTAACCACAACGCTGTTACCTTTGCAAGGTTTTGGCACTCCTTGGTTTGTGGCTCCAGTGCATTTTACTCTATACCTTCTTCCACAAGCACCTCTATTGTCCCAAATGGCATTGCTTGCTGCAGCTATCATCACACCGTCGTTTTTATACCCATTGCATGCAGAGGCTGCAAGTCAACTAACAATTCACATATTGCTCGATTGAGTTTATATTAATTGATTCCAGTCGATAGTATGTTCAGTATTTTGATTTCCGTACTAGCATCATATAGAGAACGCCATACGGTAGTAAGGGATAAAGTTCAGTTCGCATTAAGAGGTGGTTTTCTACTGTGGATCAGTGTTCAAATATCCTGGAACTGCTGGCCTAGCTAGGCAGTGGTTAATCACTTATCTAGAGATCATTAAGTAGCATTTAAGGTCAATCATTCCTAAGCATATATGCCTACAACTAAACAACTCGATCACTTCGTTCACCAGAGACAAATATTAGAAACGTACACTCGATGTCTATATTTGCCACTGGATGACTTCAGTGGTATTTATTGCTTCAAGTTTCTGTTGTTTATAAAATCTTTTTCAGGTAAGAATGGCCTAAGAGACATTTTGTAAATAATGATTAACTTTCTCGAGTAATAGTTGACAGCATGCCAACAAGGGGCCGGATCATCTTTGTTACTCGCTGTATTATTGACAGTTGTATTTTTATTAGTCAGTAATTAAGTTTAGATTCTAATTAAGCTAGCTGGTAGTTATGCTACTTAATTACTAGCTTCTATAAATATATAAGATAAAAAAATTCTCTGTAATCATTAGTACTCGATGCATAATCAAAATTTCAGAGAGAAAATTCTTTTTATTATGGCTTCATCGCCAACCTTGAGTGCTCATTGATTGTAATCGATCAATTTTACTAGGCCATTCAATATATTAATTCAGACCCTAAACCCTAAGCCATGTTCTCAATACATATGCGCTGGGAGTATGTGAGGAAAGTGATGGTAAAACTGGACATTACATATATTGATCACTTAGCGTATGAGAAATATTCAAAATGGAGAAATTCAAATACTTACGAACGTAAGGAGGTGTATAAAATGTTGCAGTTCCGTGTTCTGCGTACGCGGCTAAGGGAGGGCATACAACCATGGCCACCACCACAAACAGCACCTGCATTACAAGTCCCATATTTTTACTTAGGCTGATGTTCTGCAATATTTTGTATGCAGCAAACTGACTCCCTCCTCCCATTTTATAGTGGAAGCTAGCTTACTAAACTAGCAAATCTTCCCCTACGTACTGTAGTTTTCACATGATGTACTCAACTATCTCGTTCTGGCCCGCTTCATAATGTAGTTCCAAAACTATCGATTTGGGATATTCTTCAATCCAGCATACAAGTAACAGAGGTGTAATTGAATTATTGTTTTAGCTAATCTCTATGATTTTCTCTTGGGAAGAAACAACTAGTTTGTCACACATTTGCACGCCAAGGGTTTTTGTTTATAATTTTTGCAGATCTTCCTAAACACATAATGTTAAGAAAGAACAAGAGACTTCGGCACAAGAAGCCAGATCATGATATATCAAAACAAAAATAACCAGCGCAGAGCCGTATCAGCTAGAATAACCAAATTAAAATTGCTAAATCTGTTGGAGCATAAGATAACTGCCACTAACTACTGCCATTAACTGGCAAACATCCTGTCAATTCTCTACTGACGCTCTGACCGTAACAACTTCAAATTTTGCAGAAAACTAGTTGCAAATGTTAACCATATTCCTAAACCCACAAGATCAAAACACACAATTCTTACATACAAATACATACACATATGCATATTAAATGAGTATAAATCAAGAACAAGTTATAGTGCTAAAGAGATTACAACTAGTCTTCTGCACCGCTCTCTGTATTCTCTTTAGTAGACTCTCTATTTTGACTCTTCAGCAGTTTTGGAGAGCATATTTAACTTTTTATCAATTTTAGCAGTTGCACCAATATCATAAATGGCTCTCCATTTTAACATTTAACTATCTCCCTCCTACATATAGAAAGTGAGATGAGCCTCTCTATTATTTTTCTAAATTTAACTTTGATGCTCATAATTATGGGTAATAAGTAATTTCTTTGTTGGGGGTTAGGGTTGTGTGCCCTAGCCCAAATTTTATATAAGGGATGCTTATTTTAATGTAATGATGCAATTAAGTATGATGAATGCTTATATCAATTTTTGTTGGGCTAAAATGCATGTCTAGGAGTCTAGTCAACTCTAGGTTGTGTATTAGCATATCTAGAACGGAGTTAGACGCTTGACCCCCTCTAATTTTCAAGCTACACTACTAGAAATTTCCCCATTCCACACTAATAAAAATTAGTCCCCTTTGTCCCAATACACACTAATAACAGTGGATAATGACTTTGGCAACTATGCAGCCACTAATGAGGGATCAGTCCCCTCTATTGCAGGTGCTATTGGGGCAATCCACACTGATAAAACATCAGTGGCATACCAAAACCCAATGCAGCAAAATACCTTTTTCTCTCCCACTGTTATTGAATCAGTGTGTTTTCTCAATACCACCAACATCAGTGGCAACATTGGGAGTATATATATATAAAAAATAACAATTTGGTCTAGCTACAACCATGTATTTCTAAAATGTATTATACAATTCGTATACAACTTCAAATAAAATGCAACATTAAAAAACATAAATCTCTTCATGTTCTTCTCTGGCTGCATCTAGCTACCTCCAGCAACTATGCTTTCCGTCAATTTCATAACTTTAATGAGTACGTTGCAATTCCACCCTAAGATACAAAAATTAGATTATAATTTAATAGCCTGGATGTTAGTACTGAAATTGAGATGTCTTCTACTATATTGTCAAGTACTAGTTTCATGCTCTGAATAGCGAACACTGCACTGATTTAACTATAACAAAGTACCCATATTTCAATTCAAAGAAACAGTGAAGAAAGTCTTTAACAAGATATGTAAACCAACCAAGGCACAATTAATTGACAGAAGTGAAATGAAAGAAAGGCTAGACTAGACTAAGTCTAATTGTTCAGTCCCCTACACACACACAAACACACACACATGTAATATATAAATATAAAGTAGCACAAGTGTCCATAATTCAAGGGAATTAAACGTCGAAAAGAAAACAGTTCTACATGTCAAAATGAAAGAGCTGTAGCTTTCTATATACTAGATGCTAGTCACACAGCTTGAAGAAAGCTTACCCAGTGTAGATTCTCAAGCCAAATTATATATATTCCTGGTGGTTAGAAGATTATCCTTATCACCATTGAATGCCAGGGTTGGTTCCAAATTGATGCAGGGCCTGTGGAGCAAACCGCAGGGTCAGTAAAGCAAATAGGGCCGCAATAAACACAATAGAAGCTCAGAATACCATGAGGATTCCCATCATTATACTAAAGGCATTTTATGAAACAAACTTAACAATGGCAACTAGTCTCTCATATGATAGTTCAAACTCCCTTAATATATTCCAACTGTTGATATATAAAATTGGATAACGTAACAAATAATAACCTGTGCCAACCTCCCGATTGCAAAAGGCAATATCTCCCTGACCTGTGTTACAGGTGACTAGAGCACCTTAATTAATGGTTGTACTGCACCCCTTTGAATAACGTGTGCCTGCACCAACAAATTGGTTATTTACAACAGAGATAAGGGTGAAATAAGTGATCTAACCAAAAAGGTATTTCATTCCACCTTGCAATCTGAATCAGCTATAACAAACTGACGAAGTAATGGACTTAATAAGAGTTTAGACATTAATACACTAGTAAAACTGGACATTAATACACTAGTAAAACCGGGAGTTTGAGTTAATATGTATCTTTTGCATTTTTCTTTCCCCTTTAATACAGATTTTTTATCTGCACCAGCTAACTACTGCACAGATGATCAATGGTATAAAACCAATTTGATCGTCTATCCACATTAGTTTCAAGTTACAACCATCACAATGCCTCCAAATAGCTACATAGTGTGTTATCTTATGACACAAACAAATTTTTTTTTCCCCTAAAATTACCTTCTTACGAAAATGCTGTATGTGTCATGGCAGTCATCTGTGCAGATGTATAGATCATGTCGATAGGCATGTTGCTGATTCTCTTGCCAGCTTCGATTCCTCTTCTACACCTTCTTGCTCAGAGGCACATCAACACAGTCTGTGAACAAGTTATTTTTGTTCCACAATGACTCACCGTGCCAGAGTTTTAGAGATGACCATGGGACTGGTGAGTTCCAATGGATTGGTGAAACATAGCAGTAGCCATTCTGAACAATCATAAATGACAAAAGTACAACGATTATACAAATGAGAACAAAGAAACTATTCATATACAATGTCGATCAAAGCTTTAGGGAAAAATAACATTTCTCTCTTAATGATTTTTATCCTTTCAAATGTCTAAGTCAGATCCCACATTAGATGAATGTTAATCATTCACTTTCCTAACAACCCACAAACTTATACATTGCTAGGGAAAACAAGAAGCTAATACATCTCAGATAAACATGTTCGTCAACCTCATGCATCATAATCATAATTCACAAAGAAAATTAGTAATAACAGAATTATTTTTAAGGAATCCCAAACAATATTTGCTTTTAAAAAGGAACATTGAAAGATATCGCCTTTCAATGTTCAATCACATTCAAATCAAAGTCAAGAAAGAAAAAGAACAAACCTCCTTAGCAAAATCAGAGAGAAACCCAATTACTCAAAGACCCAGAATCCAATGCAAAATGAATCAAGAATCTGTTTCGATGATATTAGAGATAGTTGGTGCCTGGTACGAGTAAATTATCTTGATGTCTGTGTGTGTGTGTATCAGAAAAATCAACGAAACCGAGGCAGAGGAAAATGGAAACGACCAAATGGGACCAGAGTTTATTACGAGAAAAGTTGAGGGAGAAGAAGATGATTGACATTTGTAGGATATAGGTTGATAGCTGCATTTACATGTTGATTTCTGAAAGAACAAAACCCAAACCAAACAGAAAATGGAAAGAGAAAAAAAAAGGAGGTGCTTCGAAGGAACTATACCACTTAACAGGGAATCTAAGCAACCTGATTTTTGTTTTCAACAATTTTGAATTTCAGATCTGACATGCAAATCCAATCATAACAAAACCAAATTTCAATCAAATTAACTACGATATAAATACAGACCAAAGCATCAGAAAGCCAGAATTGGAAATAAGAAAACCTTGGCTGAGTGGGTTCAGTACATGAATCTTACCACCAGACCGGTTCTATGTATTCAGATCTCCAATGAACAATGGTATCGGTCTAACCTCCAGTACATGGCTTCGGCGATTAGTCAAAGATTGGATCGATTCTCATATCTCTTTCATTGGTTCCAAATTGGAAAAGAGAAAGCGGTGGAAGATGGAAGAGATAAGAGAGAGCGGAGTGAACTGAGGTAAGAGAGATACGAGGCTAGAGAGTTCGCATAGAATGCATTATAGGGAAATAATAAGATAGAATTAATAAATAATGAATATTAAATTATGTCGGTTACTTTATCTTCCCAGGGGTTCATTACTTTATAAGTTTATCTTCACATTTCACACTGTTTCAGTGGGTTTGAGAAATTAATTGAATTAAATATACAAAAGTATGTACTGTGCTTAATGGCCACTGTTAACAGTGAGACAAAAAAATCACCCACTGATAAATTGTAAAGGTGTGATACTATTCCAAATAGCCACTGATGATTTATGGTGGCCAAAAAATAGTGGCTAAGCAGGTGCTATTGGGAAAATTTCTAGTAGTGCTAGAACCCTCAATTTCATATTGTAGGGGTTATGAGCATGGTGATCTACAGCCGTTATATGACTGCACGGGCGAATTTCTTAGTAATCTAATTCCCAAGCTTTACGCTGATTAGAGTGAGTTAGTGACCCTTGAACAAATTCTATCTCTCTCCAATTGAGTTAGTGTGACCCTTGAACTGGCACATTAGTATTGTAATTGAGAATATATGGTCCTTGAGCCTTGAACCACCTTGGATAAGACTACCGCCTAATCGTGGAGTTTTCATTTACAGTAGATTAGCATCTAGAACATTGAATTTGGGTGAAAGGGCCATCCTAGCACCGTAACATTTCCATTTATATAATCTTTTCGTTTTCGTTATTATCACATTTTATTTTATTCGATCACTATCGGTTAATTAGGATATCAAATTATGATTTTCAGTGACAATTTCTAACTCATTGTAAATAACCACCATTAGGCTTTTAGTTTTGATTAGGCTTTGGTGAAAACCAAAACCGAGCATTGCTAAGGTTTGGTGCCCTAGATTAGCGTTTTTATTTATTTATTTTTATTTTTCTTTTGTTTTCTTAGTGACTCTAATTCCGACTACCCAAAGATTGTGGGTTAGCCACTAATACCCGTGGTATGATAATTTTGGGCACAATATTTCTCTATCTTGATAGCGATACGTACACTTGCGTAAATGTGTATCAAGTCAGTACTTAGTATTCTCATTGTAGGGTATAGTGATCTCCCTCACCTTAGTCACCTGGATGATTCTAAAGCAAATGGTTTAGTAATAATGAATATAATACCTACAATAATATTTGGGAAAAATTGTGTATTGTCTTTTCTTTTCATTATTTTAATGGAGATCTAGATATCAAATGTGGAAGTTTGAATATAAGCATTCTTATTTTAATGGTGTGTCTATTATAATCTAATTTATTCAGAAGGATAGGATGTCAATTCTAACAAATGAATATTTATGCAGAGTAATGCTCTAAAACTAACGTATTAGCTTCATGATTAATAAAAAATTATATGATCCAACATAAATTACTTCACGTACCAAATAGTCCTTTGTTATACATTAGGTACCAAGTTAGTCCTTTGTTATACATTAGGTACCAAGTTATCTAAGTGGTGATACTCCAGGTACCATAGAAGGTATTTACTCTTTTTTTTTTTTTTTTTAATCCAAAATACTCTTTATAACATACTACATCAAAAATGAGCCAAGATAACTACAAAGACATGTTGTAGAAGTTTGGTCTTTCGTCCAAATGGATTAATATGGTAATGAGTTGTGTCACTTTAGTTAGGTATGCTATTCTTGTACGTGGTGAATCTTCTGATAAACTATACCCAACTAGAGATATCAGACAGGGAGACCTTTTATCACCAAACCTATTGATTACACAAATGAAAATGTGTATAATTATATCTAAAACACTATGAATAAGCTAACTCTCAAGTAAATTAATATGTAATTAACATATTTTTATTTATTTTGCAGAAAATAAGCGGAGTTGTAAGAAACGAGATAAAATAAGGTGAAAATTTGTGCAAATTGGAGTATTTTGACAGAAGGATGAAATAGTCAATGCGGGTAAACTGTGGTCAACTCCATCAAAGGAGCAGAATTTAATTGCCTCTGATAATATTGCGGAAGTGCATTGAGAAGAGAGAAGAAAGAAGAAGAACGAGAATAGGAAAAGAGAAAGAATTAACCCAAAAAAAGATGAAGGAATTGTGACGTCAGATGATGTCATCCATATTTAATCATGTTCAGATCATTTTTTTCCTTCATGCATACCCACCTTCCTTTTCTTTCTTCTCCTGTTTAATTTTCCCTCTTCTTTCGTAGTACCCCAGAAATTCGTTATTAATTTCTGAAGATTTTTCAGAAATTATTAAGTTGATTGTTTAGGACGATTTCGTGGTTTGAGGATGGAATGGAAGTGTTTTGAACGAATAAATACTTGAAACATTTTATTTTAGAGGAGTCAAGAAGTTTATTTTTTATTTGTTGAGTTTCTCCGAAAACTTCCTTCATAAAAGTCGTAGAGCGTGTCGATACAAGTTCGTGGACATGCGGCACGCGTAAATCAAAATTCGTAAGAGAAAGTTATGGTCAACAGAAAAGCCTACTATTTTTGGAAATTAATACAAATAGGGGTTTCTGATTTTGGAAAAATCACAATTATTATTTTCGGAAAGTTTCCTTTATTTAAGCCATTCTCTCTCTTCAAAAACCCTACGATCTGCTAGAAACCGTCCGACTCGACCCGACTTTTTTGGTCGATTCCAGCATCTTCTGGCCACAACATAGACCTAGATCGCTTCTATTCCTCATTCCAGGCCTTCCTACGGTGGTGGCTTGCACTGATTCTCATCCACGACGGTGGATTAAAGCTTTAAAGTTAGGCGGTGGTGGACCCGGTTGTTTCTTGGTGCTCTGGCGACAGCTGAGCACGAAATTGGTTGCATTTTGCTCCTGGCAGCGTCCTTTTTTGATCCTTGGTGGTAGTGTTGAGCGATTTGTACTAGAGGAGCTTCAACTATAGGTGAATAGTGTATTTCAGCTTTTGAGCTTGATTCCAGCCGATCTAGGCCGAACCGGCCAAAACTCCAGGTATTAAAGTTGATCCTAGTAGTGTAAACTCCATTTTGGATGGTTGGATTGAGCTGGTATTGAGTTTGGCACGGCGGCACGTGGGGCTCACGTGCAGCAGCCTGTGGTGGCGTGTCCGGCCATGTTTGGAGAGCTTCCTTTCACCAGTATCATCTACTTGTCGACACGAGCGTTTTGATATATGATTTGTAATTTTTGGAGATCATTGGAAATGTTTGGGTTTTCCCATAATTTTGATTATCTCAGTTTTCAATCCATGAGGATCCGACCATTGGATCGACTTGTCGTTTTGACATATGAATAGTAGGAGTGTTCCAGAGACTTTGGGTGGCCTCGGATGATGCTTCATCTTGATTGATATGGTAATCGGGCTTTAGTTCACGTGATTCAAACTTAGATGCTTTTGTACCTCAAGTGATAGTAAGATGTGACCTTGATGTGATTAGGTACGTGACGAAGTTATCTTGGATGGATTGTTGTGATTGTGTTAGCTCGGTTATGTAAGAAGATGCAACGAGATTTAGAGATGAGTAATCTCACAATGTTCGTTTAAGAATGAAGTTACCTTATCGTTTTGGGAGTTATTTATTTAACTGCAAACTATAGTTGGTATTAATGGCAGTGAATGACTACGTGTGTGTGTGTATCTATATATATATATATATATATATATCTATCTATCCATTTATGTGAAATATATATATATATATATATATATATATATTGGGGGATTTTTTATGATACGTAGTATTTGTGAATGAGTTCATATTATTGTTTTGGGGTGATCAATTTTCGGGGATCCAAAGACCTAAGGGTTGAGGATCGGGGAATCTTTTATTGGATTTTGGTAACATTTTGAGTCCAGTGCGGCTCGCTTAATGTTTTGGTATTTATACCGGGGATCTAAAGACTGAGAGTCTGAAGATCGGGGGTCACAGATTGTGATCGGGATTGGTATAACATTTTGTGTCCAATGCGACTCGCTTAATATTTTGGTATTTATGCCGGGGATATGAAGATAGAGAGTCTGAAGATCGGGGGTCACAGATGGTGACCAAGGCCTGTTATCGGGAACCAAGCCTTGGCCGGGTGATTGTTTAGGATCGATCAGTTAGTGCTCTAGTTTGTCTGCCAGGTTATATTGTATCTTATGGGGGAAACAGTGAGGTTTACTAGGGACTCATGGATACGGGTTTTTAAAAGAAAGTCTTGAGTATATCCTTTCTTTTATTGTGCATGAAGGACGAAGGTTTTCATATTTAATTGTTGGGGTTTCAATTCATATGATCTTGTTAGGATGTGACATGTGTTTTCCTTGTGAGTAAAGGATGGGAAATTTCGAAAGAAATCATGCCTGAGTTGCTTCCTCAAGTTGAATTGGGTGATTTTCTCATGATTGTGTGGGTTGTTTCCTTAAATGGAATGGGTGATTTTCTTGAGATTGGTGTGAGTTGTTTCGATTGTTGTATTTGGGCTTACTCATGCAAGCTTTCATAAGCTTACCGGGTTTGTTTGTTGCAACCCGGTGCACTATTCAATGGTGTAAAGGTTAATCATGCAGGTCAGGATAATCGCGGGTGAAGCAAAGATCTAGTGGTAGCTGTACAGGTAGGAAGCTAATTTTGTGGCTTTACTGTTGTTAAGACTTCCGCTATGTAATAAGCTCTCAGGAGCATTTATTTATTATTTTGTTATGCAACTTAATTCGTAAACTTGTGTAATGTAATATATGACTCTACGGAGCGGGTCTATATTAACATTGTGCATTCAGGGTATCAATATGTACTTGGTTTAAAAGGAAAATTTTTTATAGGTATTTTGTATTGATGGTTGAACCATTCACATTCGGTATAATTGTGAGATTATCTTGATTTTTAATTATTTTAAAAATCGGGGTGTGACAGTTTGGTATCAGAGCGTAAGGTATATACTTGGTGATAATCAGTACTCCTCGAGTGATGGCATGTCTGCAGCGGACCCCCATCAGATACTTTTCGGTATTGGTATAGTCATTGGGTATGTAGGGAGGGTTAGAGTGTTGAGTCGTCGGGTGTCGGCTCAGTGATGTACGTGTAGAAGCTTTGGGTAGCTTATTTGAGTTATAGTCTTTTGAGGAATGGGAACCTTCAGATTTAACTTGGGTTTGATGTAGGGGATTGTATTGTGGAGTTGCATCCTTGTATCACACCCGTACATCACAAACAACACTGGTTCCAACATTGAAAATACTGCTTGTATCACAACAAATCCTCTAATACATATATATATATATATATATATATATAAGTAGTCATTCACTCAGGAATGACGAGGGTTTTCATATTTAATTGTCGGAGTTTCAATTAATATGATTTTTTCACGATGTGACACATATTTTCCTTTTGACTAACTTTTGAAAGAAATCATGCGTGAGTTGTTTGTGTGAGTTGCTTCCTCAAATGTGTGGTTTTCTAGTGATTGTGTGAGTTATTTGCTTAATGGAATTGGTGGTTTTCTTGTGATTGGTGTGAGTTGTTTTGATTGTTGTATTTGGGCTTACTCATAGAACCTTTCATAAGCTTACCAAGTTTGTTTGTTGCAACCCAGTGCACTATTCAATAGTGTAGGTATTAATCCTGCAGGTCAGGGTAATCGCGAGTGAAGATGAGATCTAGTGGTAGCTGTACATGTAGGAAGCTAATTTTGTGGCTTTACTGTTGGTAAGACATCCTCTGTGTAGTAAGATCTGAGGAGCATTTATTTATTATTTTGTTATGCAACTTAATTCGTAAACTTGTATAATGTAATATATGACTCTACGGAGCGAGTCTGTATTAACATTGTGTGTTCAGTGATCAGTATGTACTTGGTTTAAAAGGAAAACGTTTTTCAAGTATTTTGTATTGCTGACTGAACCATTCACGTCCTGTATAATTGTAGATTATCTTGATTTTTAATCATTTTAAAAATCAGGGCGTGACAACTTTTTCATTGCGGCATGTGCAGCTAGTTTATCCATAATTTTATCTCTTCCTCTTACAACCAGACACGAGACATTAATCGCATGTTTGTTAACTTGGAATGAGAATAAATCATGAATCAGAGACAGCTGGAATGGGAGAAAAAATGAAGGGCAAACTACTGTTTAGTCCCTGAAGTATGACCTCGTCCTCATTTCAGTCCTTGCCTTTCTAATTTAATCCCAAAAGTCCCTGAACTCACAATTTTCAGTCCAATCGGTCCATCTCCTCCATTCTCTCCGGTTGCTGGCTGACGTGTCAGTTATCTACTCGCCAGCTCAGCGCCACGTAAGACCCCGATTTTGTAAAGTGACGAGAATGCCCCTGCTTCAGTTTCTTCCAAAATCTCCTCTATCTTCTTTCTTATCTTCTTTCTCCCTCTATCCAGTCTTCGATTCAAGGAGAAGGGTGATGGTACAGAGGTGGATAGAGGTGGGTTGACCGGTGCTAGTGCCAGTGCTAGTAGGTGGGTGCGCCGACGAGTATGATGGTGACAGTGGTGAGCCGCGGCAATTGTTTAAGTTTGTCGACCATAGAGAGAGAATATGAGATTCAGTTTCTCTCTCATCCATCCCTCTCATAAAAAAACCCATAATCATAAAGCATCCAGAGACCAAGATGTGTGATGATGATGATGATTACTTAGAGAAGAGAGGATGGGAGGATGGGGTGAAGAAGGAGGAGGAGGTCGTGGGTGCCCAGAGAAAATTTGTGGGTGTTCACCGCAATGGCGCGTGGGCTACTTCTGGGCATCGTCGGACAACAGAGAGGCTGCTGGTGGATCAACGGAGGTCGCTGAGCACGATAGTGGTGCAGGTGAGGTACGTATGGCAACATTGATTTCCAGGTTGTGTCACACCGTGGCATGCCGCCTGGCCTCGACGGCGCTGTGGGAATGCCCGGACTGCTCCTTAATCTCCGTTGATGCTACGACGACATTCAAGCTTGCTTTTTCTTCTTTTGCTGTCTTGGTCATTCTTTGTTCTGCAGCAATAGTAGTGAAGAAATGGTTCTTATTTTTGTTGAAAAAGCCCAAGTTCTTGATCAAGGTTATGTAAGAATTGAGGGATTTTGATTCAAGAAATTGGTTTTTTGTTGCAAAAGGTGAAGTGGTTTCTTGTGGGTTTTGTTTTTTGTATGAGAAAAAAGCTTCAGATTTGACATTCAAGCTTGCTTTTTCTTCTTTTGCTGTCTTGGTCATTCTTTGTTCTGCAGCAATAGTAGTGACGAAATGGTTCTTATTTTTGTTGAAAAAGCCCAAGTTCTTGATCAAGGTTATGTAAGAATTGAGGGATTTTGATTCAAGAAATTGGTTTTTTGTTGCAAAAGGTGAAGTGGTTTCTTGTGGGTTTTGTTTTTTGCTTCAGAAAAAAGCTTCAGTTTTGTTTCTTGTGGTTTCTTGAATGATCTGGGTCTTCGTCTTTCTTACTTTCTGTTTGGTTTTTGAACAATCTGGATATTCAACATGGCACAAATCACCGTTGCTCTTATTTGATTGAGTCCCCCATTTGATTTCATCTTCTTGTTCCGATTGTTCAATTTTTCACACGTTTTACTTCATTTGTTTCATAAAAACTCAAATTTGTTTATGCTTTGTTCTTTTGAAATCAGATTTGGATCCATCTTTGGTGTGAAATCGTTGTTCTAACCATCAACCCCAAATCACCATATCCAAACAAGACCTTAGGGTTTTGGGAAAATCTGAGGATGTTTTTGGATGGTGAGCTTGGTAGTGGTGGTGGATTTTGGGTGTAAAGAGAAAGAAGTAAGAACAGGGGCATTCTTGTCACTTTACAAAATCGGGGTCTTACGTGGCACTGAGCTGGCAAGTAGATAACTGACACATCAGCCAGCAACCGGAGAGAATGGAGGAGATGGACCGATTGGACTGAAAATTGTGAGTTCAGGGACTTTTGGGATTAAATTAGAAAGGCAGGAACTGAAACGAGGACGAGGTCATACTTCAGGGACTAAACAGTAGTTTGCCCAAAAATGAATCACTATGAGAATATTTTATTTCCATTATGCTGTCTACTTACCATGTGGAATCAGAATAAGAATGAAATTGGTTACGATTGATGTTGTTTACTTATGTTTAGGAATCCGAATTGAACTGGAAGTCCGACCCAATGAGACAGTGGACAAGTCGTCGGCGCCGCCGCAATATAGCCAGCGCATCCTCTCTGAAAAAGCAACCGGCTTCTCCTATCCTCGTCGGCTCCTCCTTGGTTTCTCAAAGGTCAGTCCTTTTTGTTTGGGTCCCCAAAAAGTTCAAGTCTTTTATGTTGATGAGATTCTCTTTGCTTTGTTTTTAGGCTTTAGAAGGAGTTGATTTGATGTCTCTCATGGTATGTTAAGCTTTCTCTCAATCTATTGTTCATTCATTTTGATATTTTCATGGTTATTTTGATCCTAGAATCTTTCTTTGAGATATTGTTGATGTGATTCTCTTTCCTTTGAGGTATTTTTCTTCTTTAGCTATCTAAATTGTTTACTACTCTTCTTCTTTATGTGGCATTAGTTATGTGTAATGCTGCTCTTGGTGTGATGAGGACTATAGAAAAAGCAAAGAATGATGAATTTGTTGAGAAAGCTAAGAAGAAGCAACTTGATATTGTTTTGGGATTAGATGAGAAGAAGCAGCCATTTTTTTTTAAATATTTCTGCAATATGTTTCTAAGGTGGAACTTCTACACGGTGATAATTAGAGTAGATGTTGTTTTGGAATTCTCCAGCAAGGACACAAAATTGGTCAAGGGAAATTCTACATATGAGTGTTTGACTACTAAGGTTAATTTTGATCTAGATGTTTATGGTTATTCGTTTATCACTTTTTCAGAGCTTATTCTTCATATTTAATTGTATTCAAAACTACTGGGTTTGAGATGTATTCCAGTTGAATTTTGAGAGAGAAGGGGTTTTCAAAAGGAGTCAATGTAGGATGGTTATCAAAATCAAATCCATTCCCATTCTTCCTTTTCGGCCAGAACACCACCGAAACCAAATTTTTCCATTTTTTATCTCTTCGTCAACTCACTCTGCCACCAAAACATCACCAATTGCCATTAATTTGAAGGAAATTCAAGGGGAACTACTACAAGCATCCAAGGACCTCATCTATGTCCCTATAATTCTTATGGTAGAACCCTTAATTTGGTATTGTAGGGGTTATAAGCATGGTGATTTACTCTCGTTGCATGATTGCATAGGTGGATTTCTTAGTAATCTAATTCTCGAGTTTTATGCCGATTAGAGTGAGTTAGTGACTCTTGAACTGGCTCTATCTCTCTCTAATTGAGTTGTGTGACCCTTGAAGTGGCACATTAATAAAGTAATTGAGAATATATGGTCCTTGAGCCTTGAACTACCTTGGATATGAATATCGCCTAGTTAAGAATTTTGCATCAACATTGAATTAGCTTTCGGCACGTAGGAATTTGGTGAAGGAGGCTCCTTGGAACCCAACATTAGTACTCTCTTGTCTTGAATTTTTCGCAAACTACTTTAGCATTGTATTTTCATTGGCGGAAATATCTATTTTCAGTTGTTAAATTTAGCTTTAGTTTTTAAAATTAAAAATCACAATTTCAAATACTTGTTGCTTGAATAATTTGTTTTTGTGCTTAGTGATCCGTAACCAAGTGGGGTTCCATATTACCTTAGGTATGATACTTGGAGCTTAATTTATTGGGGCCGTGACCACTTACCCGATTGTAGGCTAAAAATTGCCCACTTACTCCACTAAGAGTTTTTTAACCCCATTTACCCAATCTAACAACTATTGACAGTTTTGACCTCATTTTAATTATTAAATTACAATCATCTCTCTCTCTCTCTGTCTCTCTCTCACACACACACACACACACACTCACACATCTGCTTCCTCACCTAGACCACCGTCGTCAAGCCCTAGGCCTCGTAGCTTCCATCATCGTCGGCTACCAATGGAAATTTCTCGACCATCACCGCCGCACTCCATCGTCTAGCCTATGCCTCTATCGTCGCTGTCGCCGTCATCATGCTCGTCTGCTGCAACAAGCTCGGCGACTTCTAGATCTCGTAATTGGATTCGACGACTCGTTGGGGTCGTAGACGGAGAGGAAGGAGAGTCCAGAGATGGTGCCGAGGAGGTAGGATTCAGATCGGGCCTAGACTGAGCAGAGGGCTTGGCTGGCGAGGCCGGAGTTGTTAGTGGTGTCGGCGTTGAACCAGAGGACGGGGACTTGTGGCGGAGGTTGAGGCGGCCCTGGCAGTCGTCGGCAACGAGGAGGAGGTGGCAGTTGGAAGGATTGGTTGAGAAAAAGTCCAGGCCAGGACGGGGGGGGGGGGGGGGGGG